>CM031857.1:2709009-2725664 GCA_018697195.1 Certhia americana | reverse complement strand
GTTGTTTTTTCTTCCTTCGTTTCTGCTTTGATCTTTCCGATGATTTTCTGACCTGCTATGGTGCCTGATAACTGTAAATGACACTTTTCACCTCCGGCACGGGTGTGTTTGGTACAGCATGTGGTTTAAGGTACTAATGACTGTAAATAGTAAGAATTCTCTAGCTGAGGATTTTCTTTCCCTGTACTAAAATGTCATTGGATTTGATCATGGTCTCACTCCACACACTGCTTTAGAACTTTGAGGAGCCAATGTGGGGCATAAATTGGAAACCTAAGGTTCAGAACGGACATAGGAGAGTTTATAAGACTCACAGAAGTTTTGGGTGGAGAGGCCCTAAAGCCACCTTGTTCCCCGCCCTGCCATGGGCAAGTACCCTTCCCCTGACCAGGTTGCTCCTGATCTCCTTGTGAAATATTTTGAATCTCTTATTGCTTGCTTCATTCCCCTTTCTTCCTCTGTTGTGCCATCTCTAAGTGTTTCAGTGCCAGATCCTCTGAGTTGTGAAGGCAGATCAACAAATCACAGTTACTTCAACGGAGCTAAAGGTTTCTGAGGACACACAACAGCGGCTGGCTTCCCCTCATGTCGCGCTGCAGAACGCCCTTCAAACCACAGGCATAGTACCAAGTAACGAGTCCATTTGGTGGGTCCCTTGGAGCCCCTTTAGTCCCTGCAAGTGCCTCTGACTCTCCCTGGAGCCTTCTCCTTCTCAGTGTAGCACCCCCGCTCTCCCAGCCTGCTCCAGCCCCTGCGCAGCTCCAGGGCTCCTCTGGCTTTCTCTCCAGCAGCTCCACATCCTGCTGCTGTTGGTCCCCAGTGCTGTGTGCAGCTCTGCAGGTGGGTCCACTTGGGCATTTCTCTGGTGCTCTCCGAAGAGCTCCCTCCTCCCCTAGCCGTGCTCTTGTTGGGCATCTTTTAAAAGCTCTGTGATGGGGTTGAACTCAGCGTGGTGATCCTGGATGGTCTGAAAGTCTCGCTGGCTGCCCAGATGGCAGGGTGACCCTGGCAGGTACGAACTGGGATGAAGCATCCATCACAGTGGCGGATGAGGGTCACAACACATCTGATTTCAAGTGGGAATGTCATCTCCTGTTGGCACTGGAGCTCGGTAGGATCCAGCAACGAAGCGGCCACGTTTGCTCAAGGTGGTCCAAAAAAAACAACTGCACAGAGGGGTGCAATCAGCACAGAACATCGCTCTGAGCGGCCTTGCCCGTCCCAAGGAGCTTCGCTTAAGTACTTCCTTACTTCACCCGTGGGGCCAGCTCGGTGGCACAACCTGCACATGAGTTTCCTTGTTTTGTTCCGCCTTGTTGGCAGCAGCCTTGGTAACAGTGCTTCTTTGAGTCAATGAGAAGAGTCATGTTGTACCATCACGCGAGAGCCTCCCCAAATGAACCGTGGATCCACCCACTCAGCCATTCCCTCCCAGCACTCCTGGGAAGTGCATTCGGACAAAATGCTTGTCCTTCCTAATAAAGTGGCTTCTTCTGGCTTGAGTGATGCGGGTGTTCTGTTTAGAGATGCTGGCTGATGCTTCCAAGATACCCAATGGTACGCTTGTCTGGATCAGTCAAACAAAACCACAGCTCAAGGCTTCTCCAGCACACACCCTTTGCAACCGATCCGGAGGCCTTCCATATCAGCTGAGGCCTTGAAATCCCAGCTGGATAGCAGCAGGGATACCAGGCCAATTCAAACCCGGCCAACAAGTGGCACAGAGAGGTGATTCTTACACGATCCCCCAGCCCTTTGGAGAAGGGAGGCATGCAGCCATGATTCCAACATGGTCAGGGATGCTCCTTCAGGATAGGCTGCTTCTCTTTAGGCCTCACCCGTAGGAGCCTCCTGCACCTTCCTAATTCATTCCTTTCATTTATACATTGGCAAAGCCAACAATTTTCCTTGGGAAAAAGGGATTTTGCTGAAAGGCTTGTGGAACTGTGGGAAGGACTGCTGGCTTGGGTGCCCAGAGGCAGCCTGCTGGGCACTCTCGCTCTGTCACCTCTGGCGACCCGCCGAGCCTTGCCAAATCACTGGAGCCAAGATTTGCCCTTGCCTCTGCCTGTAGCTCGCTGTGAGCTGTGCACGCTCTCTTTGCAGGCGCCTGTTTGAACAGCCACCACCTCTGCCCTCCCCTCACTCTGCCTGCCATTAAGCCCTGACTTTCTCGCTTTAGCCCTAAAGTTCCCCAGGAGGCTCTCCGCCAGAAGAAATTCGGCTCTGCACCCACGAACTTATGAGTATTGCAGAGGCTCTGCTAGTTTAGGCTCCAAGGAGAGTGTACACAGGACGCAAGCACTTTTATCATGAGGCCAAAAATCCCCCCACCCAGCTTTTAGAAACCCCCCCCTGACAGCAGATTAACACAGAGCCATCTGTGTCCCCCTTCCCACGAAGTTTTCCGCCCTGGCTCAAAGCAAGATGTTCAAGTTGACGGGGCAAACGTGACCGCACGCGCTGCCTCGTTGTTTACGAGGGTCCCTGGCCCTGTGACACTCAAGCTCTGCCTCGCCAGCCAAAAGGAAGACCCTTGGCTTCGATCTCCAGGCAAGAGGTGGGGGCTCCATCATAAAAAAAAGAAATAACTCGTGGCACACATGCTTTTGGTGCAAATGAATCTCTTCTCTGCCAGGGCAGGGACACGGAGCGCTTTCCTGGATTGTTTGAGGTGACATTCTTATGCTGGTGCTTAAACGCTTATTCTGGTGAGGTTTGGTGGGGTTTTTTCCCTCTTTTCATAGAAAAATGGCCTAAACAAAGGAAGCACCTTTCTAGTCTTGCAGTACCCAGAGGCCTGACCTTGGTCAGCCTCGACGGCCGAATTACCTGTGGCACACAGGGCAAATACCAGTGGTGTTTTGTGATAAAAGCAGAGCCAATAAGCACAGTGGACTGCTCTATACAATCAGTACATAAGTTCACACGCTTACCTGTGCGATAAGCTGGGGGGGGCCGATGGGGATGGTTTGCTCAGGCTTTAAGGTTGAACTCGTTAGTTCAGTTTTCGGCAGATTTGTCTATTTTCTGCATTTGGAATAAAAAGCTGAGGTTGGGAACATTTTCTCTTTCACAGTCCCATGTGGAAACAGCAGCTTCACCAGCAACCTCGGCATACAGAACTTTTACAGTCCACAACCTTGAGGTGCCAGCCACAGACTCATACACGATAAGGGTTGACAGGAAACTTAAAGCTCATCCAGTTCCACCCCTTCCATGGGCAGGACACCTTCCAGCAGACCAGTTGCTGCAAGGCCTTATCTCAACCTGAGGCTTGAACACATCCGGGTTGGAGGCATCCACAACTGTCCCTAAATTTTAACCCCCAGAATGCTATTTTTGCCTGCTTGAGCAGGCCTGTGATTGCCCAGCTCCACTGGGATGTCATGTGCCATTGCCTGCCCTAACCCCCTGCCAGCTTCCCCCCGTCCCCACTGCACTGTCCCTCTCCTCACCCTGTCCCCTACCCTTTGTCCCATGTCCCCAGCCCTTGGTGAGAGGGGGCCCTTCCTCTACGCTCCCTGTGCCGCTCCTGCACCCTGGCCCTTATCAACCATCCCCATCCCTCAATCGTCCCTCCCCGTGCCTTATCCGCTGTCCCCTATCTCTAACCCCCTGTCCCTGGTGCTAGCTCCTGTCCCCAGTCTCCTAGTCCTGTATCCACACTCCAGCCACATGCCCTATCCCAGTTAACCCCTTTTGGCATGGGTCCCTGTCCCCAGCCCTGCTCCCCTTCTCTCCAGACCCCAAACCACCATCCCTGTCCGCTGCTGTTCCTCCTCCCTCCTGTACTCATGGTCCCGCCTTCACCATGGTCTGTGCCCTACCCACATCCTCTGTCCTCCCCTGCTGCCTGTCCCCAGAACTATCCCCGTGCCCCATGTTCCCCATCCATTCTGTCCGCCTCCTTGCCTGTCCCCCCCACTCCCTGTCTCCATCCCCACGGCTTCTCCTGTCCACCCCACCTCCCGTGGTCTCCATCCCCACTGCTTCTCCCTGTCCCCCCCACTCCCGTCTCCATCCACAACTGCTTCTCCCTGTCCCACTCCACATCCCCCACTCCCTTTCTCCATGCCCCACTGCTTCTCCCTGTCCCCCACTTCCCTGTCTCCATCCCCACTGCCTTCTCCCTTTCTCCACGCTACGCGTCCCTCCCCACGGGGAGGCCCTCCCCGCCGCCTCCCACATCCTCGCCGCTGTTTCCTCCCCGCCTCTGCTCCTTCCCCCGCCTCCTTTCGCCGATCCCTCGCCCTGTCCCGCTGCTTTTTCCGGTCCCGCGCCTCCGCGCCCGTTCCCTGTTTCCCCAGCGCGTTCGCCCATCCCTATCTTCATCCGTGCCCATCCCCGTCCCCTCCCGTCCCTCTGCCCCCCTGCCCGCCGCCGCCGGCGCTTGCCCGTTCGCTGCTGCTGCTCGCCCCGTCCCGGCGGGCTCCCCTGCCCCGTCGGCGGTTCACCGCGGCGCTGTGGCCGCGTTCGCCATGTCGCTGCTGGCGGTGCGGGTGCTGCGGCTGAGGGGGGGGGGGGGGGGCCGCGGTGCCCTACGCGGATGCGCTGCGGGTTGCAGGACGCTGCGGCGCGGCGCGGGCGGCGCGGGGCGCGGGCGGCGCTGCCGGGCCGGGGGCGGCCCGTCCGCTCCGAGGCTGTACCTGGCGAGGCGTGGTTCTGCGAGCCGAGCGCAGCCCGTGTACACCTGGGGGCTGGCGCGTCGCGCACGTGACGCTACTGCGGCCGGACTCGCTGCGGGCGCTGGCGCGGCGCCTGGGGTGGCCGGCGGGCGCGGCGTCCACATCCCTTCCCGGCCCCGGCAGCTGCTCTGCCTTCCCGTGCCGACCTGCGCGCCGCCGCCTTCCCGCCTCCGCGCCTACGGGCCGGCTGGAGCCTGGTTGCGCGGCTCGCAGCCGGCCTCGGCTGGCTCGGCCCCGCCCTCCCCGCGCCCTTCACCGGGGTCTGATGGGTGCGACAGCAACTCTTTCCAATCGGTGAGCGGGACGGCTTCCGGAGCGTGTGTGTGTGTGTGTCCGGAACCAGGCTGGGAGAGCTTGGGGTGTCCCACGTGCCGAACGGAAGGCTCCAGGGAGAGCTCAGAGCCCTTTCCAGGGCCTCAAGGGGCTCCAGGAGAGCTGCAGAGGGACCGGGGACAAAGGGGGAACGGCGTCCCACTGCCAGAGGGCAGAGTTAGATGGGATATTGGCGTGAGGGTGGGCAGGCCTTGGCACAGGCTGGCCAGAGCAGCTGTGGCTGCCCCTGGATCCTCGGAAATGCTCGAGGATCATTGGACGGAGCTGGGAGGCACCTGGGACAGTGGGAGGTGTCCCTGCCCATGGAACACCTCCCAGCCCCACCCACGCTGTGATTCCATCTGCATCGTGGCGGGGCACAGTGGCAGAGCACTGCGGGAACCTGCCACGGGGCTGGCGGCACCGGGGAGGGTGGGTGTGCACAGAGGAGAGTGCAAGGGTGGGATTTGCATCCAGGAGGAGAGGGCAGCACAATTTTGAGCCCCTGCAGCCCACCCAGACCCCAGCACTTTGCACCCCTGCACCTATTAGGCTCTTGCTCCCAGGGCTGGGTTCCTGCCTGCAGCCCAGTCCCCAGCCCTGTCCCCTTTCCTTGTTCCCCCTCCACATTGGACCCTGCAGCCTGGATTTGAGGTCCTGCAGCTCTCCCCTTGTCCAATCCCATTGGAAATGCCAGCGGCGGGAGGTGCCGGGGGAGGCAGGGAGGGAGGGAGATGGAGGGATCTGGACATTCTGCACCCCGTCTGCCCCACATTTGGGGAGCCTGTCCGTGGGTTTTCCCTGGCAGAACTGAGGGGCACAGCGTGGTGGGGGGAGGATGTTTATAATGACCTGGGCAGTGCGGTCACTCGGTCTCTCCCACCAGGGCACCCCTGATGGTGGTGCTGACGGGTGGGTGCTCCTGGCCCCTGCAGGTGTGCACTGCGGGAACCACATCACCTCGCACGGGCTGGCGCTGAACTGCTGCACCGACCTCACCTGGTTCGACCACATCGTCCCCTGCGGGCTGGAGGGGAAGGGCGTCACCTCACTGAGCCACGAGCTGGGGCAGCACGTCGCCGTCAACCACGTCCTCCAGCCCTTCCTCGACTCCTTCCAGGAGGTGTTTGACTGCACTTTGGTCTCTTCAGAAGACCCCGGGGATTAGGATCGTTGTGGTGCCTTGGCCGGGCGTTTTGGCAAAACCGTGGCACGGCCAGCAGGTGCCAGGGCAACCCCGGGGGTCTCTGTGGAGAGACAAATTCATGTGCCTTTGCCTGTAGACTGTGAGTGGACAGTGGCACAGGGTTTCAGGCTGCTGCCTGAACACCCAAACCTCCACTGGGCCTGTTGCCTCCAGCCCTGTGAGTCTCCATCCCTTGGCTGAGACATCCATAGGTACTGCATCCCCGCTTGCTGGGGATGTACCCAAGCATCCCCAGCATCACTTGCTGGGGAAGTACCCAAACTTTTGTGGGTTATTTCCTGCTTTTTGCCGCACAAAAAGATTTGTGTGAATACTCATGAATTCACATGGGTTGACCATCCTTCCCTTGCTGACGGGTAAAAAGAAGCAGATTTTATATATAAAGGGAATTGCTGGGAACCTTGGCTGCTGATCCTTTTCTCATTGATTTACCCCAAAACTTTATCAGTGACAACCTTTTTCTTACCCTGAGTCCAGGGAAATCCTCACGTGGCAAAGATCCTGGCATCAGGGAAGGTGGAAGATGGCTGTAAACGCTGGTTAAAAGGCCATTGAAGCTCTGCAGATGCAGTGAAAAAGTGGGAGGAGGAGGGAAAAGGGGTCGGGGTTCACAAGGAGAGAGAAGCCACGGCTCTCATGGATCCTGTGGGACCATGCAGCACCCGGGCTGGGTGATAGATACCTGTTCCCACTGCGTCTGTGGTGCTGGAGGAAGGGCTGCTGTCAGCACTTCGGAAATCGCTGTCCCAGCTGCAGCATCATAGGCTGATTTAATGGGCAGGTTTATTCGGGGGTGAGAAGTCAGACTGAGGCTGAAGTACCCACATTCTGCTCAGAGCAGGATCTGACCCCCACCCACACCCCCTCACTGCTGTTCTGAGCCTTCTCCCTGCCTCACAAGCTTTGGGGTTTCTCTGCTGCTGCAAAGCACCTTATGAGCCACCCGTGGGCTGGAAGCGGGGGAAATCCCATTTCGTGAGCCCCGGGAGGGAATGGTGAGCAGCAGGAACATGCCCAGGCAGGCTCTGTGCCAGTGTGAGGGCTCGGGGACAGCGGTGCCGGACGAGGAGGGACAGGAAAGCGTGACCGGCAGCGTGTACCGGGGGAAGCGCAGAGCCCCGCTCTCCCGGCCCGTAGAGCCGCCGGTATCCGGCTGCTCCGAGGGGCCGTGGCGGGACCCGTGGGGCTGGGGACAGGCTGGTGGCCCGCGGCGGGGCTGGGTGGCTGTGGCAGGTGGCTCTGCCCCGGGAAGGGGAGGAGGCTGGCGGCGCTCCCAGCCCGGCCAGCATCCCTCCCCGCCGGCAGCGATGCTCAGTCCCGGCTCAGCCTGGCAGCAGCGCAGGCAGGGAGGGCACGCGAGGTGAGGTGAGTGCGAGCCCCCCTTCCCACGCCCCGTCCCACACTCCTCTCCCTGTTCTTACAGCCCCCCCTAAGGTGGGTCCCCCCGAGTAATACCCCATCTGTGGGTCCCCTCCTGGGATAAACCCAGATCTTGCACTAAACCTCCCAAGTTCAGCCTACTTCTCTTAAGTCAGGAAGGCAGCCAGATCCAAGCTCATCCCCGTGGGCTCGTGGCTGCTCAGCCCCTTCCTCCCCCTCCTCCTCACAGCTGGGGCCTCATCGTGGGAGGTGCACCCCAAGTCAAGGGTGACCCGTTTTGGATGGGATCAGCTGCCTCTGCACCTCTGCACGGGGTGGAGCTGCAGGTGCAGCAGGCATGGGGTGCTCTGGAGCTGGTGGGGGACAGGGTGGGTGCCTGGGGGCACTAGGGTGGTTAGTGGGACTGGCGTGTCCCAAAGGATGGCACACGTGGGGGACTGTGTCCCAGTGTCCCTTCCTGGCCGCACCTGGCCTGCTCTGGGGCCCCAGCAAGTTGTGAAGGTGTGCAGGGGAGCCCAGGGCAGCTGGCAGAAGGGCACTGTCCCAAAGGAGGGATGGCAGATCAGAGGGGGTCTGGCACCCAAAGAGAAGGGAAATCCCCAGGGAGGATCAGGGCAGCAACCCCTCAAGATGGGTTCACAGCGATTCGTAGGGGGCTGTGCCAGCCCTACACCCTGCAGGGGTGAAGGATATGTGCCTGCCATCCCTACACATCCCTGGGGAAAGCAGGCTTTGAACCCAGCCCTCCTGGTGCCTCAGGACAACTGTGTCTGCACATTGTCCCCAGCCCTGGGGAGGAGAGAGGGGCAGCCAGCTGCTCCAGAGCCCTGGGAGCTTTATCTCTTCTATAGAAGGACTGAAATTTAGGGAGAGGGCTGCTGGGAATGCAGAGGGTTTGGCCACCCTGCTTTGTGGCAGAGGAGGTGCTTCAAGGACCAGTTTGGGGTCACTGCTGGGTCCCGGGTCCCCTCTGCTGTGAGGGCAGCCTCTCCCGAGTCTCCCTGTCCTTCCCTGCAGAGGACATGGATGAGAGCAACCGGACGGAGACCTGGCACCGAAGCCTGCAGGCGGTGCTGAAGGCCTTGAACCAGACACTGCACGGGGCTGTGCCCTGCCCCGGCGATGCCACGGCCAGCGCGGCGGGGGCCACGCGTGGTGACCGTGCCAGCCATGCCGGCCGCAATGACAACGCCTACATGTACATCCTGTTCGTCATGACGCTCTTCGCCGCCACCGTGGGCAGCCTCATCCTGGGCTACACCCGCTCCCGCAAGGTGGACAAGCGCAGCGACCCCTACCACGTCTACATCAAGAACAGGGTCTCCATGATCTGAGCCTGGCCCCCAAAGGGGGGGCCACTGGGCTCGGGGTCACCTTGCTGTGCTCATTCTGCTGGCTGTGGGATGGGACAGTGCTGCTGGCCCCAAAGCAGCTGGGAACCCCCCCACCCCCCCGAGCTGCTGAGAATCCCCCAAAGCTGCTGAGAACCCCCCAAAGCTGCTGAGAACCCCCCAAAGCTGCTGGGAGCCCCCACCATGGAGGACCTCAGTCCTGGTGTGAGCACTGCTGGGATGTCCTGGCTGGCAGGAGCGGGAAGAAGGTGACCTGCAAGCAGGTCCTAGTCCTGCAGACCCACCTCAGCTCCACTGTGGGCATGGGGATGGAAGGGGCAGCTCCTTTCCCACCGTGGCCTGCGGGGACTGGCAGGAGTCTTCAAGGAGAATATTTCCCCATTTTCTTGCTCAGATCAGCCGGCGTTGACCTCCCTGGGCTCCCAGCAGCTGTGACAGTGGTTAGTGGGTTTTTCTGCTGAAACCCTGTAATATTTGAGCTGGGCTGAGCCCTGCCTTTCTGGCAGGGAATTAAAGGAGGTGGTGGGTTCCAGGGGAGTTGTGTTTGCTTCTCCTCGGAGCAGAGTCGGCATTTGGGGCAATCCATGGGGCACTGCTCTGTGCCAGAGCCCAGGGGATGCTGAAAGGGCTAAACCTGCCGCCTGTATGCTGCCAAGGTGGGCTCAAGGGCAGCCTTTTGGTGGCATCCCGGCCCCTAGGATGGGAGAAATGCTCCAGGATGGAGCGAGCTGCGCATTCCCAGCTGGATGCTTTGTCCCCAAGGCTGCACGGGCAGCGCTGCTGGAGCCGTGGGCACGCTGTGAGTGTGGCCCGAGCCTGGCCGGAGGCGGGTGGCTCCAAGCATCTCCCAAGGTCTCTCCAGGCTCCGGATGGTGATGCCGGAGTCTTTCCTGCTTCCTTCCTGCTGTCAGCTGTAGCTTTGGCCTTTTGTACCGCAGGTCCCAAATGTGTTTTCCATGGGGTGAGGGCGCAGCGGTGGATGGGAGGGGGGTGTTCTTGGGTCCTGCTGGGCTCCTTGGCTTTGACCCCACTATTAAGCTGTCTGGGTTTGGACCTGGCCTGTGGAGTGGCCAGTGTCCAGGACAGTAAATGTCCCTGTCCTTCAAAACAGGCTGTGGGGCAGCGCCAGTGACCCAGCGTCTTGCACGTCTTAACCTGTTCATAATGGCATAATGAATGTCTTTAATTGCAGCTAGATTAGCTGGCCCATAGGGGCCTTTCCGCCTGCATTCCAAGGTTAAGCAGAGTTGCAATCCTGAGCCCAAACAGTGACGCCAAACCCTAATCCAAAAAATAATAGTGGATGTGAGCGTGTTTGGGGTAGGGCTGGAAACCTTGGCACCGGAGGCACCGGGACGGCAGCAGCTTAGCGACCAATTCCTGATTTGCCGTGCCCTTGGCTTGGGCACAAAACCTGGAGCAGGGGGTTCTGGGAAGCCCATTTTGGGGCTGATCCCACTGGGATTCCTGAGCCAGGCAGGGTATTCTGGGGCGCAGGTGTCCTCCGGCACCTGGCCCAAGCGGGAAGTAGCTGGAGAGGCTTTGCTCTGTTTATCTTGCACCTGCAGCACTGGGAAAGGAAAATAAACCCTTTATCTGCAAATAAATCAGGGGAATCGGGCCAGGTGGGGACAGAGACACACACCGTGCTGATCCTTTTTCCTCCACCTTCCCAGGGTTTGTCCTCCTCTAACACCAGCCTCTCCAGTGGGATGAGCTGTGGAGCAGCCAGGGCCAGGATGTGGGACCCTGTGATGGGGTGGGGGCAGGATGGCGAGTGTGGTACCCCAAAATACCCCCAGTGATGTGGAATTCTTGCTTCTCTCACTTTTGGGAGAGAAGGACGAATCTGGTGACTCCAGAATCTCTTCTGATGCTGTGAGCCAAGGGGGAAAACCCTGTTGAAGGATAGCATGTCATAAAGATTTTTGGGGAAATAAAAAAAATTCTGCTCTTCCCTAATCCAGAAGATTCTGAGGGTGGCAATCCCTCCTGCAAGACATAGCTCCTGCAGCAATGGTTACCCACCCTATCTGCGATCCATTGGAATGGATCCATCTGTCCATCCATCCATCCATCCATCCATCCATCATTGCCGGTAAATTTGGACTAGAGCCTGCAGCAGGGCAGGGCTGGGCAGGGCAGGGCTGGGCAGGGCTGGGCAGGGGGACACCCCGGCTGCCCCCACCCTGGAGTCGCAGGCTGGATGCCACCAGGCTGGGTGACAAGATGCCAGTGCCACCTTGTGGCAGTTGCCTCAGGGTCCCGCTGTCACATGCCCGGGACACCCCGGCATCTCTGGGGCAAGAGCAGGGACTTGTATCCACGGAGCCTCTGGCTCCTGTCTGGTTGTCCTCGTCCCCACGGCTCCCCCAGCTCCAGCCCGCTGGGTGTCCATGGGATCCACGTGTCCGGGCTGTTTGGGTGTCCCCATGGTACCCACGGCTCCAACCTGGTTGGTGTCCCCATGGGATCTGTGGTCTAAGGCAGCTTGACAAACATCCTCAGCAGTGCATTGTGCTGGGCTGCTCCCGAGGGCCAAGGAAACAGGGATACACGAGAGAAGAATGGATTTGGGGGCCTTCTGAAATGGGGTTGTTTCAGGAGCCAGGGGAAGGATTTTGCAACAATTTAGAAGCTCATCCCAGAGCTCAGAGATTCTTCCTCAGAGCCGATGGGCTCTGGCCTCACCTCCCTGGGCTGTAGCCCCAGGAGCAGACGATTCCTGGGGCACCCTCACAAAGCTTTTGTTAACAGTGAGGAGATGCTCTCAGCACACAGTGAGGAGGGCTGGGAGTGTGCTGGTCTTGGCTGAATCCCTAAATCCAACTGAGCAAATTGCAGCTGACTACGTTTGGGATTTAGGCAATGCAGCTAGGAAAAAAAAAAAGGCTCCTGGGAGGCCAACTTTTTGGCTGGCACACAGCAATGGATCACGGGTGAAACAGTGTCTAGTACTTGGAAAATGATCTCGAAATGTGTGGGAAGCTCGGGCTGACCTTGGCTTAGCGGATCAACGGTTGGATTGTTGGAGCAGCGGGAATCACTGGAGCCTGTTCCTGGGACTGCTTTGATACCGGGCATTTTGATAAGGAGTGCACGAGGTGAAACGATAGTGGCTCAGGGGGAGATCCGTGAGTGCTGAGCTGCCAGCACAAGCTGCCTCGGGTCATACTGGTTTGGAATGGGTGGCACAGGTGACTGAGCGATGGGAAGCTGTGTTCCGGGGGAGCTGCTCCTCCAGGAGAGCTGTCAGTGCCCTGTGGGAGTGCTGTGGTCTGCGGGGAGCTGGTGTTGGGCAGGGAAGAGCTGCTCTCCCCTCAGGAGTGCTGAGCCAGGCTCACATCACCAATGCTGCTGTGCAGCCTTAGTGATGGAGGGGTCACGATGGGGAAAGCTGATTTTGGAAATCCCAAAATTTTGGGAATCTGGGAATGGTGAAGGGAGCTGATCCTGCCCTCCCTTTGGGACCAGAGCAGAGGTTTTTCCAGTGGAAAAGCATTCTGAGCTGCACATGACAAACTGCTTTTAAAGCATACTTAGAGTGTTATGCTCCTGAGGAAGCTGAGGAGTGTGCTGCCAATGCACAGAGGGTGTGGGATCAGGCCTTCCAAAGCTGACAACATGAAGCATTGAGCCAGGGACAGTTGCAGAACTTCAAAAGCCATTTCCTCATGCCAGTAGTCCCTGTTGCATCCTTCCCACTGGCCAGCCTGTGCTCTGTGTCCAAGCTCTGCCTCCAGAGCACCTGCGCTCCTTCAGGACAAAGCCCTTCTCCTGCTGTGACCCTAGATCTGCCTAAACCCCGGCATTCCAGCCCAAAAAGGCATCTGTGCCCCTGTCCTGCAGTGACAGCTTGGTAGGGATGTCCTTGTTGCCTGCCTGGAGCACTTCACTGCCTTCCCGACAATCCACGGCTCTGGGAGGGAAGGGAAAGCTGGAAGTTGCTGTGTCATTACCAGGGAACCCAAGAGGCCCGGGAGAACAAAAAGGGTGTTCAGGAGACATAAATAATAAACCAAAAATTGTGCCCTGGAGCCAGGGCAGGCCCAGTGCTGACAGGCTCAGCCACCAGCTGCAGGAACACACTGGGGTCATGCCACACAACCCCGGCTCTCTGCAGAAACTGGGGGTGGAAAAGCAACCTGGAATGTCATGGGAGCTCTGGGCTGTTTGTACACGATGTGGAATAAACTGTGCAGATTGCCATGGAAACGCTGCTCCGACTGGGCTCCTCCCCAGGCTCCCAGCAGCTGCGAGATGGCAGGGCTGATCCCGTTCGTTGTGCGCGAGGATTTGGGCCATGGAACCCGAGCCCTGAGGATGCTAATGGGACGGGACTGATGTTTCTAATTCGGATGTGTGCTTTAGCCCTTCGTGGGGGCTGATCCCCCATCGTGGGCAGCAAGGGAGGGGGGATTCTGCCCCTCAGGGGAGACCCCACCTGCAGAGCTGCCCCAGCCCCGGGGCCAACAGCAGGAGGATGGGGAGCTGCTGGAGAGGGTCCAGAGAAGGCACCAGGATGATCAGAGGGATTGAGCCCCATTGCTGTGAGGAAAGGCTGAGGGAATTGAGATTGCTTAGCCCAGACTAGAGGAGCTCCAGGGTGATCAAATTGTGGCCTCCCAGTACCTGCAAAGAGACTTTTTACAAGGGTCTGGAGTTCCAGGACAAGTC
Source organism: Certhia americana (assembly GCA_018697195.1). NCBI lineage: Eukaryota > Metazoa > Chordata > Aves > Passeriformes > Certhiidae > Certhia > Certhia americana. The sequence goes on along the minus strand of CM031857.1, from coordinate 2,712,048 downwards.
TTCTTAAACTGACAGAGAATTGGTTTAGATTGGAGATTAGGAGGAAATTCTCTGCCCAGACAAGCTGCCCCTGGATCCCTGGAAGTATCCCAGGCCAGGCTGGATGGGGCCCTGAGCAACCTGGGATAGTGGGAGGTGTCCCTGCCCATGGAGTGGGTCTAGTGCCAGATGTGCCCTCTGGGCTGGCTCCTGGCAGGCAGAGAGCTGGGCTTTCCCCGGCTGCAGCAGCAATGTCTGCACAGCACCTCGGTCCTGCGTGGGCCCGGGAGGAGCCGTTCCCTCCCGCTGGCCCTGGCAGCTCCCAGCACGCGAGCTGGCGGTGGCCGGCAGCCTGGCAGCCCTTCTCCTGCCCGCCTGGCTCCTCTCCATTGCTGGCAGCCCGGCCTCTCCCTGGCGCTGAGTCCCTGGGCTGCTTGTGCTGCTCGCTTTGCTCTGCGCGTGCTGCGCCTCGGTCGGGCGAAACGATGCGTGAGGGTGAAAACACAGAAAACTTGGCTTTCCCTCACTCGCAGATTACTTGCCTGTGTTCTGGCTTTTTTTTTCCACGGCCGTGGGCACGGGAGATTTTGTTGCTAGCAGCAGATGAAAAGAGATGTTTGTGGTGGCAGGCAGAGCGCATGGGGAGGCCCTACAATCCCCCCAGAGAGCCTGGGAGAGCCGAGCTGTGCTGGGCCTCTGCGCACACCGGTTGTGCCAGCGGATGGGACTGGGCTTAACTTTCCTGCAGCAACATAATCAGCTTTAAAAATTCTTCTGGAGGCTGATTAACCCTCAAATACACTGGAATTAGTTGCCATCTCCCACAAGGTTAGTGTTTTCTGCAGGCCAACACAGCAAATCTCCATCAGCACGATCTAAGCTGTATCACCATAATCTTTTTCCATGATTGCCCTGCTCTGGAGCTGCTCAGGCTGCCTGGCATCTGCCGTGGGGTAGAGATCCAAAGCCTTCTCACAGGGAAACATTTGGGCACTAATCATCACTTCCCAATGTGGGGTGTACTGGTGAGACACTGGGAAGTATCCAAGCCTCTGTGCTGTAGTTGTTCCTGGTAAGGAAATAACTTTTATCCTCCATGAGACTCTTTTGCTCTCCAGGGGATAACCATGCAGGAGCGCTGACATCGGAGAGAGAAGGATAATTCTCCCAATCTTTCATCCGGTTTTGGGGGAAACCTTTTATGGGCTGAAGCTCTTGTTATCCTGGGCTCTGGCTTTCTCTCCTTGAAGACAAAACACGAGGGAGGAGATAAGAGCAGCAAAAGCATGCTCAGCACCGAGCTCTGGAGAAACGTGCCAGGGACGTGGTTCCCATCAGACTTCTGGGCTCAGGATGGCATCAGTGCTGCTGCATATGCTGCCAGATGTTCAGGAAGGAATGATTGCATCCCATTTCCTCACTTTATTGGTCTCCTTCTTCTCTGTGCCAGGAGCAGGGACTGAAGAGGACTTAGGAGCATCCTCATCTCTGGTGACCTACTTCCTCCTTATCTTTATCTTCTGTTGACTTCACTGAGAGAGGGCAGGGTTAGATGGTATATTGGTCAGGAATTGGAATTGCACCCTGTGGGGGTGCTGAGGCCCTGGCATAGGGTACCCAGAGCAGCTGTGGCTGCCTCTGGATCCCTGAAATTGTCCAAGGCCCGGCTCAACAGGGCTTGGAGCACCCTGGGACACCTGGGAATGTGGGAACGGGCAGGGGGTGGGAATGAAATAAGCTTTAAGGTCTTTTTCAACCAAACCCATCTGTAATTCCATGATTTTATCCCTCTGCAGTGCCTATCACTATGGCAACCTCTTCGAGGACATGCTGAGGGATGGGGATACTCTGTGGGACTGGGATGCTGTGCAGCATTAGGATGCTCTGTGGGGTGGGATGTTCTGTCAGATGAGGATGCTCAGCAGGATGAGGATGCTCAGCAGGATGAGGATGCTCAGCAGGATGTGGTCACTCCTAGCCTGCTGCGCAGGGCCGGACAATCTAATTACAGCTGATGCAGCCAGGGGAAGGTTACGATTCTCTTCCTAACGGCTTTTGAATTGCCATCTGGAAACACTTCAAAGCAAGCCGCTCATCCCCCGCGGCAGCGCCTTATCCATCCCCCTCTCGGAGGGAGCCGTGGGCAGCCCGAGGGGCACAGCCGCGGAGAAAGGTAGTTGTCTCTCAGGTCCATCACGCAGGACGCGGACAGCGCCCATTCCTGGGCAGCAGGGGACACAGGGGACATTGTTTTCCCCTTCGCGGAGGAGGCGGGACGCGAACCCTCGGCCCCTGAGCCCTGTCCCGCTCCCTGCGGCGCTGCGCGCCGCGACGGCTGCTGGGAGTTGTAGTTTTCTCCGTCCGCCATCCCCGCTCTCCTGCGCCTCGCGGACTACATTTCCCGTCATGCCGTCCGGGGGGCGTGTCGGGGCGGTGGCTCAGGGCGGGCTCCGGGGGGAGGAGGCGGGGGCGGCGAGGGCGGTCGCTCCCCGTTAATCGCCGCCGGCAGCGCCGGGCGGGGATAAAAACCGGCCCCGCGCAACCCCCCGGCCTCCCCTCACCCTCCTCCGCCTCTTCTTCCCTCCCGGACGATGCACCGTGCGGCGGCGGGCGTGGCGGAGTAAAGAAGCGGCGCCTTCTCCGTATTCATCCCCTCCCCGCCACCATGGGCGACTGCGGAGCCCCCGGGGACGTGAACTCCAACGTGCTGGTGGCCCGCAGCACCGGGGACGCGCAGCTGGACAAGGCCGTGTGGCAGTGGCTGAGCTGGGACAAGGTGGGCGAGCGACGGCAATTCCCCCCGGCGCTCCCCGTGCCCTTCCCGGCGCGCTGCGACACCGGGGGCGACACCTCCGTGCCCTCCGCCCGGTGCCTCTGCTCCCCTCTCCCTCCCCGCCCTTCGGAGCGCCGCCCTGGGCCCGGCAGGTGCGCCAGGTGTTCCTGAGGAATCCCGCGGCTGCGCCCGCCCGGCGCTCACCTGTGCGAGGATGGGGCTGGGACGGCACCTGGAGCGGGGATGGGGGCAGGGATGGGGGCAGGGATGGGGGCATGGATGGGGAC
>CM031857.1:2675293-2708999 GCA_018697195.1 Certhia americana | reverse complement strand
ATGGGGCCGGGCCGGCACCTGGAGCAGGGATGGGGGCATGGATGGGGCTGGCCCAGCACCTGGAGCATGGATGGGGGCATGGATGGGGGCATGGATGGGGCCAGCCCGGCCCCTGGAGCGGGGATGGGGGCATGGATGGGGCCGGACCAACACCTGGAGCATGGATGGGGGCATGGATGGGGCCGGACCAACACCTGGAGCAGGGATGGGGGCATGGATGGGGCCAGCCCGGCCCCTGGAGCAGGGATGGGGGCATGGATGGGGCCGGCCCGGGGCATAGAGCGGGGCTGGGGCCAGCCCGGGGCACCTGGAGCAGGGATTGGGGCTGGATGGGGTCAGCCCGGCACCTGGAGCAGGGATGGGGACATGGATGGGGCTAGCCCGGGGCACCTGGAGCAGGGATTGGGGCTGGATGGGGCGGGCCGCTGGCGAGAGGGAGGAATGGATGGATGAGTAGCTCATTAAAATGCGGTGTGAGTCTGTTTTCCTCAGCTGCCTGAATTTAACCCCTCCCCAGGAAAGAAGCAGCCAGGTTCCAGCGTTCCCCTTTTCAGTGCCAGCACGGTGTCCAGAGCACTGCAGGCTTGGTTAATTCAGATTAAGCCAGCCAAACCCTTGGTGACAGTGTGGTATTGGAGGGTCTTTTGCTTGTGCTATCTTTGAAAGGGTTTCTCTGGGTTTTTTGAGGGTATTTTTTACAGCAGCCATCATGGCCTGTGCTTTAAAAAAAATACCTTGATGATGGGGGAGGGTAATCTATCAGTACACCGGTGGTTTAGACTTCTGACTTCTTTTCCCTTTAATTTTTTGGTTTCTCTCTCCTGAACTTCTTTTGCCTTTATTTTTATTCACTAGGTCTGCCAGTGTGTTGGTACTGTTTCCTCCCTATTTTTGTGCTGTCAGGATCAAAGCAGCAGATCTGCAGGCAAATGCCACCTGATGGCTCTGGGATGAGCTTGCTCCTGCTTGGAAATATGGTCTCTCCTCCCAGCTTTGCAGAAATTAACAGGTGCCATCTGCACCTTCTGCACTCAGAGCTTCGGCTGTGAAAATATCCGGGAATACTGGCACGGGGGAGGGAAGGAGTGGAGAAAGGAAATAGCATTCCTGATAATACATTTGATAGCCTAGGCTGACCTCCAGTAAATACTTTGTTTTTCTATAGAGTCTTGTCAGTGTGTTGAAAGGCTTTTGTTGTTTTTAGCAGGTTGTTTTGTCTTTCCTAAAGATATGTAAAGTCAGAGAACTTCCACCAGTGGGAAAGAATATTCAGGTTAAAACTGGCGACAGTGAAATGTCCCCATTTCTAGAACTCCTTCTAGGGCTGTAATTAACCAGTAAAATGCAAACTGCAGGCTCAGTGTGAGTGTACCTGTTTGCCCTTGCTTCTTGAAGTGACAAACATGACCTTTCCTCTAAAGGTGCTTCCACTTGGAGAGGTTTCCAAGAGAGCTCCTGGGGAATCTGACAACTCAAAATCACCTGGATAAGGAAGAGGACTGGGGGCTGCTTGCTGGGGCCAGGGGTCGTTCAGAAAAGGTGTTAAGAAAGCAGGTGAAGGTGTTGTGGGAGGGGAGGGCAAGGAGAAACCAGGAAATGCAGCATGAGCAGGGATTATTGGTCCAGTGCCCTTGTATTTCACCACAAACTGAGCAAGTGCGGCCTTCACTACTCATCAGACTTGCCCCCCCCCTCTTCCCACCCCCAGCTTCCTGAGCTGCAGGGACTTTTGTTGCCTCTGATTAAGGAAAAAATCTATGCACTCTGTTCCCAGCTGTGGGAGGCTTTTGTCCTCCAACTTAATTGAAAATTGCCTGCTGTAATTAATTACCCGAGCTGTGCTCTCTGTCCTTTGTGGTTTGGGTGTTGGTGCTCACCTCCCCTAAAACCTGGGGTGGCTGGAGGAAGCCTGGCTGTGGGATGAGTATCCTGCCTTCCTCCTCTTCCCAGCAGCATCCTGCATCCTCATTAATGCTCCTGGAATTCCCCCCTTCTCCTCATATCTCCTTAGTTACTGCTTTGGTCCCCAGGCCAGGCTTGGAGGCACGAGGCAGTGCCTTGTTGGTAAAGTATGTGAGCAATTAGTTATTGTTTGCCACTTTCTCCCTTTAATTCCCTTTCATCCACTTCCTAATTTTCCCATTGTACTTCCACATCAGCCTGGGGTCTCCTGAAGGAATCTGGCTGATGTGGCAAGCTGCTCAGAGCAGCCTTTGTACACACACTGCTCCTGGCTGGTGTACCTGGGGCAAGCTTTGGCTCTTAAAGGCACTGCTAGAGCTTCACATGGGGGGGGGGAAGCAGGTATGAATTATCCAGGAGCTGTTTGTGCAGGCCCCATTCACTGCATTCTCCCTTGCTTTTACTAATTCATGGACTCAGTCTCATTGTCTCAGCTGTAGCATGCAGAGTTCTTCCTTGCTGATAAGGTGGTTTTGGGGTGTTCTTGGCATTCTCCTAATTTTTGTGGCTTTTGAAATGCTTTCCAAGAGGAAATGGATTTGATGGTTTGAGACCAGTAACTTGCTCCAGTCATTTGACTCGCAATATTTTGGCTTATTAAGACTTTTATATGAATTTTTAGGAATTACTTCAGGAAAGTGGAGGCCACAAAAAAAATTCCTTGAAACTCAAACCTACTTGAGATTTTCCTCCTTCTTTCATCTACACAAAGAGTTTTGTTTTGCATAGAGTGTGCAAAACAAAGAATTTGCTGTGAGTAGTAAATTGCTGAATATTTTGGCAGGGTGTTAGCTTTGAAACATAACTCTGGTGGTAAGTACTCATGATTAACATGATTGGGTGTGGAAGATCCATAAGAAATACCCAGTTAATGCCCTTGTCTTTAATTCTCCACTTGTTCCAAATGTTGGACCCTGATGAGCCACAGAAAAGTGCAGTTCTACCTCAGCAGGCAACTGTGCAGTACATGGAAAGCTGAAAATTTGGTGGAGAATATATATCTATGTTTTTGTTTGTTTAATACTACTTTGAACCTTTCTGAAAGGTGTTGCAGGTTGTGACCCCAGAGTTCTGATTCTGGCAGTGACTTCTTACAGATAACTGTTTTTTATATATCTATTAGTGTGATGATTTTAGAGGAAAAATAATTGCAGAACTTTTTTTTTTTTTTCCTGGTGTTTATGTGAGTGCAGGACAATGTTCAGTCTGTCACCCACGCAGCAGCCTGTCTGTCTCTGTCCCAAATATTTCTGATTCCATTTCTTTGTGACAGGGAATGTGAAGTACTGAAGGGAAGGTTCTGACAGTCTCATTCTCTTTCCTGCCAGCTTGGCAGTGGTGCCAAGCCCTGCTCCCTGGGAGTGAGAGCCCTGTGAGGAGGTGCTTGGGATGGGATGGGGAGGCATTGCCTGGGCTCTGGGCCCTCTCCACTTCCCATGTTTCCATGGCAAGCCTCAAAAATAGTGGAAACTTAGGATGCCATACAAAATTACATCTTGAAATGGCAGGGTGAGTGCCTGGTGAGTGCTGCAGGACTGGGAATTGGGTGAGGGCAGAGCTGCCACTTGGGGACAGTCCTGCCAGGGGACCTGCAGGAGGATGGGCTGTCTGGAGGAGCAGTGGGTTCCATGTGGCAGTGCCAGTTCACCCATCCCTAGCCTGAGCCCTGTCCTGCCTTCCCTTTTCTGCCCCAACACAGGGTGTGTTCAGGGAGCACGGGCCTCTCCAGGGGCCACTGTCACCTTATCTGCCACCTCCTGGTGCAGCTGGCTGTGGGCAGGAGCCTTGTCCAGCAGGAGCTGGGGAGGTGGTGGCTGCTGCCTCTTGATTGTGGCCTTGGCCTGGCCTGTGTGGGCTGTGCTGTGTGTGCTGAGCATTTACAGGTGTGTGCACAGACAACATGGACGTGTACAGGGTGGGTGTCATTGCATATGTTGGGTCTGTATCATTTATTTATTAGATACACATTTATATTGGCTGTCATGGAGTCATTTTATTCGTGTATGTGTCTGTTAGAGAGGCATCATCTGTTTATATATACTTATGTTAGGAAGTTGAAGTATTCCTAGTGTTTGGGGAGGGTGATCAAATAAACAAATGTCCAGAGTTTTCTAGAGAAATTTTGGTGCTGATGGTATGGTTTGAAGGTGTGAGTTTTTTGTTTGGTTGGTTTTTTGGTTTGTTTTTTGCAAAGTGAAAATATAAAGAAGTGATGGATTTTTTTGGTTGTAAGTTCCTGGCATTGTTAAGACAGTTAGAGGAAAGATAATAATAAATATTTATGTCCAGCAGATGTTTACCAAGTAACAATAGAGTTTGGAGTCAGTGGATATTCCATAGCCAAACATGAGGCCTTCTCCATCAGTAAATAACCCTTGGAAAACCCGTAGCAGCGTGGGGCTTTGGGAGGTTTCTCTTCTCTGTTGAGAAGGAGTTGTCTCTGCAGGATGCCATGCCAGGTGCTGGGACTCTCCCTGCCAGCCCAGAGCATTCCATGCTTCCAGGAAGGCTGGCTGGCCAGCAGTGCAGAGATTTGGCATGTTTGGGTATTGAAATAAATGCTGTTTTCATATCATCAGCAGCCAAATGCTGTTTGCCTTCAGGTGAAAACCTAGAGTTACTGAGCCCTTCACTTCTGAGAATCTGAATTGCTTTCTTGGAGCCATTGGGATGCAGGGATGTCTTACAGCATTGCTTTTTTGAGGGCTGACTGGTTTTATTTCAAATGGCCTAGTTTATTTCTGCTGAAGACAGGATGCTTTAGGCAATTTTGTATCAGGTTTTTGGGTTTCTTTAAAAGGCATTAATCATTCAAAAAGCTTTAGTCTAAAATCTCTAAGGAACTTTTTATTTTTTGCACTTGGGAAGATGAACCATTACAAAAGCCCTGTGAGTCCTTCAGATGTATGACCTGATTTCATAACTGTCCAGCAAACCAGCAAAACCCCTTGGGGTTTTTTCAGGGTTTGCAGTGGGATTGAGGGTCAGCAGGGACCTGTTGGAATTCCTGTTCTGGAATTCCCAGGTCAGGGTGGCAGAGGGTGCTCAGACTGGGTGTTGCAAGAAGCTAAGCTGGGCCATAGGGTGTGAAGCTCCAGCTTGGGGGAAAAGGCCAGGCTGGGAAGCAGGGAGGATGGTGCCAGGCTGGGATAAGGGAAGTTGGGAAGCAGGAAGGTTGGTACCAGGCTGGGATAAGGGCTGTTTTTATCCCTTATCACTTTAAGGGATAAGTGTCAGGCTTTTCCATTCAACAGCATTAGAACCCAGAGTGTGAGACAGATCATCAGTACTTCTGAATTTATACTCACTCCTGTACGTTTCTCTCTTCCTGTTGGCCCAGGGCTTTCACATCATCTGTAGAAAGCCTGGTGATTTTCACTTGTAACTTTTTTTTCTCCTCCTTTATTTTCTGCAACTTCAGCTTCACTGGGTGGGACCTGAGCAAATTAAAATGTTATTGGAGTTGGCTGTTTTGGCTGACTCTTTTTTATTCCTTAGGAAATTAAGTAAGTAGCTTCAGTCAAAAATGCCTGTTAATCTATTTTTAAAATAAAGGTTTGTGCTATTGCTTGAGTATTGCCTCAATTTTGCAAAGCTCCATAAACTATGGAATGTGTGATTTCTATTCTGTTTTTGCAGGGAAGCATTGCAGTGTGTCCTAAAAAGCTGTAGCGGATGCTGTGTAATTTAATAACTGTATTTTAAAGCAAAGCCCTGCACTGTGATAGTGTGAAATGAGGTTTTCAATACTCTTGCCTTAGACTTTGTTTCACTAGTCTCTTTGTTTCACTTAGTCATTTGTTTTATGGTTGGCTGCCTATGAACAGCTGAAAGAGAAGCTTTCACTTTTGCAGTTTAATGTCTATTGTGCCCCATTGTTCTGTTTTCTTTTTAGGCCTGTGTTTAGCTGTGTAGTGGGCAATGTCTTGCTTTGGTTACCAGGCCATCCAGGAGCCTGGACAATAATGGCTTGCCTTTTATTTTAGAGCATACAGAAATAGAGAGTTACTTGAAATTCACATGTCTAGTGTTCAGGGTCTGTTTTCAGGCTGCAGAAATAATTCCAGGTTTTTCAATGTATTTCACTGATTATTTTTTCTCCTAGTGAATGTGTACAGCTCACACCTTTGTGCTTTTCCCAGCATTTTGCCCAGCCTCCCGAAGAGCCTCCCCCTGTCTGTGTGGAGCATGTTTCCTTCCCAGTGCTGCTGGAGCTAGCTGACCTCTGTTTTAAATGTCAGGGGTGCTTCACCCCTGCCCAGCAGATTCCATCTGCCTTTTTTAACCTTTCCTTGCGACCCTGCTTGAAGCAGCACCACCTCAGAGGAGCACTTGTGCCACCAGAGCTGTGTTTTACAGCTCTGCAGTTGTTGTTTTTTCCAGCTGTGTAACCATGGCCTCTTACTCCTCCTCTGCTGTGTGTGTGATCTGGGAAGTGCCTTGTCCTGGCTGGGTGTCAGCACACAGGCCGAGTTCCTTGGTGGCCAGATTAATTCAATATTAGCTGGACAGCTATAAGGAACAATTAGCAGAGTTGTGCAACGTCCAGTTGGTGCCCTTGCAGGTCCTTAGCTGTGCTGGTGGTGTGGATTTAGGAGAATCCTGACTGAATGGGGGGGTCAGTCTGGATAAGACTTCAGCTTGCTGCAAAGCACCCTGTCCACTGCTGGAGGGGGCTTAGGAACCTGATCCTGGGCAAGGGAGTGTGATTGTGTGATCTCCCAGGTGCCTTCCAACCCAAACCAGCCTGTGGTTTCCACGATTTTACTGTGCCTGTTTCCTGTGGGTGGGCAGGAAGGAAATGCTGCTTTTAAGTTTGGGATTTTGGCCGTCTTCCAGTGGCCAAGATCAGGAATTGAGTTGTGTGATACGCCTTGCAAAAACCCCTTCCAAAGTCTCTGCTCCTCACCCAGAGGAGCTGGAAGGTGTCTAATGACCAGACGATCACATCACCATATCAGTGGCAGCAAGAGCTCTTGAATCTTTTGTTAATAAGGGTAATGTGGGAAGAATGTTAGAGGAATGAGTTACAGTGGAGGCTGGTGCACATGTGTTTTAGAAGACAGGAGGAGTTTGCTCTAGGAATGACTTAAAACCAAGGAGCATGCACAGTTTAGCTGCTGATTTCAAGCCCTAAACGAAGACCTCAATCTTCTCTTGCAGAACCAGAAGACGAAGGAGCAGATTGAGAGCTTGCTGCAGGATGGGAAACACAAGGAGCTGCGGGACCGCCTGTGCTGCCGGCTGACCTTCGGCACGGCCGGGCTGCGCTCGGCCATGGGAGCAGGGTTCTGCTACATCAACGACCTCACGGTCATCCAGTCCACTCAGGTGAGCTGGGCAGGGCTCTGGGATGGGCTCTGCCCTGTGGGGAGAGGGGGGATCAGCTGAAATCCTGCTGTGGGTCCTACTGCAACCCCACAGCTGGGATGCAGCAGCTGGAGGGAGGCATGGGAGGTTCAGTGCTCAGAAGAAGTGAGGTGGCTCGGAGAGCTTTGGCAGGCCTGGAATTTGGTTAGTCTGTTACACAGCCCCCCTAGTTGGAAATCTTAGGAGCTGCCATGAGAACTTGTAGTATTCGTCAAAACTGAAACAAGAGTAACCCAAACCTAAAAAGCCAAGCCCCAACCAAACAAGCATTTTCTTTTGTTTTCAGCACAACTTGTGAGCATTGAGTATATTACATGTACTTGAACAGTTTTTGTGCCTACCTCTAGCCTTGACTGTTGAAAATAGAATGAGCTGATATATTCAGAACCCTTGTATTTGGAAAATCAATAAAACGTTTGTTGTCACAAAACTACTGGATCTTACCTATTTTGACAGATATTTTTGTAGAAATGGAGCTTCAGCCATTTGATCAAAGGTATTGGTAAAACCTCTGCATTTAATACTGTGCACTTAAACCTTTTAGCTGGTTTCTCTTTGCAGGCTGGTACTCTAACTTCCCTCAGGACATGTGACTGAAATAAAGCTTTCTATTGGCCTAGGAAGGAGGGTTGTGCTTAAAACTTGCAACAGCTGGGTCTCTCCTAAGTTGTTTGACAGTCTGTTGTCTGAGTTGTACAACTGGAGCCCACACTGTTGTGGAGAGGCAAAATTCCAATGCTGTTTATAGAGGTTGAAGTGTTGGTTTGAAACCCAGCCTTCTCTCTGGTGGTTTTGCTCTGTAGTATCTTCTTGGGTCTAGCAAAAGCTTCCTTTAGGTCTGACTTGTGAACTGGGCACATCCTAGAGTGATGCTCCCTTCACTTCTGCCCTTCCTGATCAAGGTGTGCTAGAAATGCTGTAATGGCATGGTGGACGCTGTGGATGCAGTGGGGGCAGACTGAGGAGATTGAGAAAAGGGGGTTTAAGAGTCAGTGTTTTGTTGCCAGTGGTGGAATTGCTTTGCACAAGCCCTCTTTTCCTGGAAGCAGAGGAGGTTTCTGGGAGTCATTTCCCTGCTGTTGGGTTTGGAGGTGCTGGCTGTGTCCTGCTCCCTTGGTGGTTCAGGCTGGCTGAGCGTGGGTCTGCTGGCTCGTTCCTGGCAGAAAGGGAGAGCTTCCCTTTTGCTCAGCAGGGAATGTGTTGGCAAGCTCAGTTTCATGGGAATTGCTGGTTTTTGAGATTTACAAGCTGGGGGTGTGTGCATCTGCTCCCTCTGCACAGCTGCTATTTTTAGTTGTTTATTAGAGCTGTGTATGGGAGTTGGGAAAAGCGGCCTCTGAGAAGTGGATTAGGACTTGTTTCTGAAGTAAACTGCAGCAGATTTAATCTTTGTTTGAGCAATCTTTTTTCAGATACTGAGGGCAGGAACAGTTCTGCTGAACCTGGTCTGAGCATGGGCAGCCCTGGCTCTCTGGGTTTGTCCCTACCTGGGATAGGAATAAATGGCCAGTCAAAAAGCAGACTTGAGTGTAATTAACACTTCTATCAGCTGTAGTGAAGTTGCACGTGTGTTCTGTGTCCTTCATTTGATCTGATTTTTTTTTTTTTTCATTTGATTATACTGCTATTATGAAAAGTCAGATCCTGGAAGGCACAAAATATTCAGCAGTTACTGTGGAATCTGCTGAAAATTGCAGCAAAACTCCCTGTAAAGCCCTGATTCCCCAGCTTCTGTCCTACTTTGATGCACATGCAGGTGCTTCTATTAATGGGAAAGAAACCTGTCATTGATCTCCACAGTGACAAAACCGACCACCTTTCCATCAAGGGGTTTTCTGCTGCTTAAAAAGCAAAGCTAAAGGTAAAAGATGAAAAGTTGAAATGCTGGACTTTATGAAGCTATTCCCACCTCTCTGGATTTCATCAACCAAAAATCTTTCAGTCTTGTTCTTGTTACCATCGCTGTTCCTTCGCTTCTCTTTTGAACTCAAGCATAAAGGACTGGACATGCTGTAGGTGTAGGCTTGTTCTGTTCCATGGATTTTGCATCAGGAGATCACCTGAACCGTGCAGTGGGAGAGGTAATTGTGATACTTCAGTCACCTGAAGGGAATTTTGATCTGAGGGCCTTACACAGTTGTGTGCTGGCACCTGCTAATGAGCCATTAATTATCACCATGCGATGCACCTGGGCCTTGTTTAGAAGTGGTAGAAATTTAATAGCAGTAGCAATTAGGGGCACTATCAAAACCTGAATCTTGTTAAAGGGAAATAGAAATTCTTTAAGCTGAGAAACTTTCAGGAGAGGACTTAACCCCAGAGGTGCTGGAATTCCTAACTGCCCTTGGGGCACCTGGAAACAGATTGGTGTGAGCTCAGGTAGAGGGTTTAGACAGTGGAGAGGCACTGCACTCAATTCCTCACTGACATTTATTGATTTACTTTTTATTTCCTGCAGCTTTCATACGGATGTTTGAACAGCAAGCAGGTCTCGTAGGACTGAGTTAAGTTCAGCTGTGTTGTCTGTGGCTGAGCTTAAGGGACTAATTTTAAGCAAACAGCTCCATAACAGAAAGCAAAGACATAGCTGGTTTTCTTCGTACAAAGTCTTAGCCTAAATAAGGGCTCCATTACAAGAAATCTGTTGTTCATGTCTTTAGATGTTATTCTGGTTGTTCAAGTGGACTTGAAGAGTTTTTCCCATTCCTCTCTTCTCTCTTTGCAGCTGTGAGTGGAAGCTCTTGGCAGGCTGTCAAGGCAGGGTGAACATTTTGTGTGTTTTGGGTTCAGCATGAAGGTGACTTCAGCAGGTGATCCTGCCATGGCACAGCCTCCAGACGTGCCACTATTCAGAGAGTTATACTTGTTTTCAGAATAAATCCATCCCTCTCTCTGTGTAAATCCCTCTGTGTCTGCAGCTGAGAGGGTTCTCCAGAGAGGTGCCAGTATCCACCAGGTCCTGCTTTGGAGCATATCCGTTGTGCTTGCTTGGACTTGATTGCCAAGGCCTCTCCCAGCCTTAACAATCTGTGCTTCTGAAGGGCCAAAGCAATTTAAGGAAATGGATCAAGGCTGAATTCCAGGGCAGGAGTCATGCTGACTTTCCAGATACCCAGTCAAACCCAGATAAAAACATCTGAAAGGATTGCACTAAGTTGCTGGTTGTAATTCTGGTACAGAACCTGCCCACTCCCATCAGGAGGTAGCTGGTACCTCGGTGAGAGGCAGCTAAATTCATAGGGTCAGCGTGGCTCTGTCAAGTTCACTGTGCTGTGCTGTCTGGCTGAGCTGCAGCCTCTGGAAACTTCCATTAACAATGGTGTTGCCATCTTTTCATCTCGAACTGCTGATCATCTGATGGGGGCTGTTTCTGGGGGGGATCTTCAGGGAGGTTCTGGATGTGAACCCTGCAGGGGAGGTGAAACTGGAGTAGAAGCTTATCTTCCCACCCAAACTGTTCCCTGATTTTAAGGCAAATTTAGGACTAACACTTTGGAAACAATGTTGAAAATATCTGACTTGTGCTGTGGGCAGAGATAAAGACAAGGTTGGCTCCTCTTGTGTTGCCTGAGGGAATGGACTTCCAAAATATGAATTTTTCTCAATTCAGTCTTGAGAAAATTATGGGAATATGTGAAACACAGTATGGATTGAAAATGAGTGCTTCTTGAAGATTTGTTGTTGTCTTACTCACTTTTATTTCCCACAATGGTTTCTGAGGTTACTTGATTTCTTTCAGTGAACACTGGGGAAAAAACTCTGCTGCTTTTGTGAATATTGTTATTGATGTGTTTGAGCTGTATTTTGCCTGCTGACACTATCCATCCTTTGTGAAAGATCACCATTATAATGTTTGTGTGCACTGCAGTCCAGCTAATTCTTCTTTTTTCCTTTTTTTTTTGTTTCTCCAGGGGATCTACAAGTATCTTGAGAGGAACTTTTCAGACTTTAAGCAGAGAGGCTTTGTTGTTGGATATGACACACGAGGTCAGGTCACCAGCAACTGCAGCAGTAAGAAGTATGAGTATTGATTACATTTGCAAGACTAGAAATTGTGGCTTTAAATGTGTTCTGTCCTATCAGCACCTTTTCTTTTTGTTTGTGATGAACTGGGCACACTTTCCTCTCCCTTAGTCCATTGAAATAGTAATGAGAAAAGGCTGGGGCTAAATCCTTTGTGGTGCTTGCTGTGTAAGGCTGCTTGCTCCACCAGACAATTTACAGATTAAATGCACAAGAATATTAGGCATAATATGCCTGGAGACAAATTTGAATATGAAGGTAAATTCAGAGTATTAACATCCAGCTGTAAACACCTAAATATTAATGCACTTTTAACACTGCCTTTCTCTGGTATTTCACACCTGATTTAAGTTTATGGGGGGGGGGAGAACAATTCCACCTGCAGCCTGCTGTAGCCCAGTGTATTTTCACTTTGAGGGGATTTTACTTGGAATGCTTAAAATGTAGACTTCCAGCAGTGGCAAACTGTTGCTCTTTACAAAGGGGAGGAAACTGCTTCCTGAATTCTCCAAGGAATCTTAATCCCTTGTCATTGGGGAGCAAAATGCATGTGGTAATGGCATGCTGTGGGAAAAAGCCAACCCAGTAGCTAATTAGTATTTAGGTAAGGAGACGTTAATTATTGCTCTTGTTGTAACTAACAGTTCTCGTTTTTAAAATTTGTACTATTTGGTGTTTTAGGGATGAAGAAGCCCTTGGTGTAATAGAGCACAGAATCCAGTGACTCTCTCCTCTCCCCTGGGCCTGGGGATACTGTGGCCTGTTATCCCTCAGGCTTTGGCATGAGGGGTTTAAACTCACCGGGGGCACTGTGTGGGTTAGGCACAGTCTAAAGATGGGAACTGTGAGAATGATGTTCCTTTTTAGCCACACAAAGCCTGGAATTCACACTTGATGGTAACATAGCCGTTCCACATGTCCAGGTAGCACCTCAGCTCCTGACTTTGTGTTTCTCCTGTCCCCCTGGGATCATGGACCCTTACAGCAGTGCTAAAATCAAACTAAACTCCCCAAAAGAGTGATGCCAGTGGGAGCAGAGTGCTTTTCCAGCACTGTGTGGGCACCAGGGCCTGGGGGATGGTGGGTCATCCAGCTGTGTCCTGTAGATAAGCTGGTGTAAACCATGTAGAATTTAGTAACTTCAACTCCAAGCTGAGCTCTCAAACTCTTCCAGGTGGTTTCAGGTGACATTTGACAGGTGCTGTAGTGAAATTGAGTCAGTGAAACTTGGGTTGCTGGTGATGGAGAGAAGGAAGTCGGTATTAATGCTTGTCTGTGAGAACAAGGGAGCCAGCTGGGCTTACACCATTTAACATCTCATCTGTTTTGACTCTGAGACTTCCCTTTATCTCTTGGGTGCAAAAGAAGTTGGATATCAGTTACCTGGAAGAGAATGAGCTTCCTGGTGCTTGAAAGGACAAGTTTATAATTAAGTGAGGTTTAGGCACTGTTGGGCACTGCTCCTGTTCCTAAACCTTCTGGAATAAGGGGTGCTGCTTTGCAGAAATATATTTTAGGAATAGATCTGCTTCCTGGACTTTGTGTGAAGCTGTGGAGCAGTGCTGGCAAATGAGCTTTGTGTGGGATACCAAAGCCTTTTCCAAACCTGCTGTTGCAGACATCTGACATTCAACTGTCTGGGCAGTTGGTTGTGTCCTTGAGCAGAGGATGAGTGTTCTCCTAGTGGGTTCCGTATGTTTGTGTGGGATGTCTGCTTTGTTTGGGTGAGGGACTGAAGTGCCTTGCCCTGTCCAGGCAGCAGCTGAAAGTGCTGGCTCAGATTCTGCAGCCAGAAAACTCTTACCTGCCTGTGCAATTTGTAGGATGCCACTCTAGGCATAAGCCAGAAAGCAGTAGAGTGCTTTAAGAAAAAAGTGCCTGGAGGTGACAGGAATTCCAGCTGGCTGTTGGGCTGCCCTGGGGAGCTGGAGTGACTGAATATTTTCTTTTTCCTCTTGGTAGGCTTGCAAAGCTCACTGCAGCAGTCCTGCTGGCAAAAGATGTACTTGTGTACTTCTTCTCCACCTATGTCCCTACCCCCTTTGTGGTGAGTCACCTTCTTGTCCATATTGTTGCACCACACAGTTAAGAGAGCATTTGAATTTACTGAAAAACAGAACTAGCAATTTTCTTAAATTCTGTTATTTGACAGAAAAATAGAGGCTGTTTTGTACACTTGGCTCTTCAAGGAGGCTGTAACAAGGATGTTGCCGAATTCCTCAGTGCTTCTGCTTTTAATATCTCAAAAATAGACTCTTCTAGTCACAGTGGCTTTTCCTTGCATGGTTTTAAATCCTTGCTTGTATGCCATGAGTTCTTCTAGCATGCTGGTTATTGTATGGATCTTGGTTTGAGGGGAGGACTGGAATGCCTGGAGTACCTGTAATTTGTTTTTCAGCAAGCCTTTCTGTGAATTCCTTTGTTGTGCTTCTGCCTGTCTCCAAATGCTCCTGTAATCTGAGCGTAGACTTTGTTTAGTTAATGATTGCATTTTTGTAGTTGATAAACAGGATGTTTTTATGGAGCGGAATTAGAACCAGCTTTGTACTGCTGGCTGCAGGAGGCAGTGCAGAGTGTCTGTGTGGTGTTCAGTCGAGCTGGTGCAGAGGGTTAGAAGCCTCCCCTGTAGGTTCCTGTTGCAGAGCTGTGCTGCTAAAGCAGTGTCTGTGTGTTCCTTTGCAGCCCTATGCCGTGCAGCAGCTGGGAGCTGTGGCTGGGGTGATGATCACAGCCTCCCACAACCGCAAGGAGGACAATGGCTACAAGGTGAGACCCTGGGCATGGCCTGTCATGGCCTTGCCAGCACCCCCAGCCTGCACCTGGCCTGGTGTGGCACCACAGACTGGTTTGGGTTGGAAAAGGCCTTGAAACACATCCAGTCCCACCCCCTGCCATGGCAGGGACACCTTCCCCTGTCCCAGGCTGCTCCAAGCCCCAGTGCCCAGCCTGGCCTTGGAACTCTCTGGGATGGGGCAGCCTGTGCCAGGTCCTCACGGTGAAAAAGCTTTTTGTATGAGTGTGCACTAGAAGGGTAAGTTATGTAAAGTAATCCATCCTTCTGTACCCTGGCACACTCGTCTGTGATGAGAACGTAAGGCCACACAGTTTGTGTATCTTAAGCATAAATCTGTAGTGGCACTCCAGAGTCTAAGCAGCAGCTGAAGAAATGCTCCAGCAGTTGGTGCACTCACTTCTGAGGCTTAAAACTCAGTTTAAAACTAAGTCAGAACTGAGGTGAATTCGTGCACACTGTAGGGGGCTGTGCTGAAGATGGGTATGATTTGAGAGTGGATTAATAAAACACAGTAGCATTGTGCTGTTCCCTGGTTTTCTGGGCACTGAAGAGGGGTGGGTGGCTTCACTTTGAAATCCTGGGACAATAAAACCACCCACAGTAGCAAGTGCAGTGTTGTAACTGACTATTTCCTTCCTCAGCTTTATAAGAACCTAAACTAAACTCTCAACTTTAGCTGAGCTGAGCATTCTAGAAGCCCTGTGGCAGGTCAGTGAGTGATGGCAATGTGAGGAAAGGCAGTCCTGCCATGCCTAGACAGAACTCCTGGGGGCGATTGAACTGCTCTTGTCTTCCCTGGAAAACAAGTCACGTTCTTCACCAGCCTTTGTTTCTGCTTAGCTGGAGCAATGAGTAAGGAAAGAAACCACATGAATTTCCCAGGTGCTTTACTTGTCAAGAAGCAATTTTATGTTTGTGTCTTGTGATACACAGCAGTTTACTTTTGTCAGGATACTGGTGTGTTTCCTAGTTTACTTTTGTCAGGATACTGGTGTGTTTCCTAGTCTTTCCCAAGAGTTGCTTCATCTTTCACAATTTGCCATGTGGATATCAGCAGCTTCTGAAGGTTTTGGACAATTTTAACTGCAGGTGACAAACCCAGAGGACACTGACAGGAAGACAGAGGCAGATTATCTGAGCAGAGTCTGCACTGTGAGCTCAGCTGTGCTATTGGCAGCAGACTGTGGGAAAACTGGCCTCTAAATCTTCAACAAAGACTTTTTTATAGTTGAGGGTCAGATATGGTGTTTCCACTCTGAAGAGTGTTTCCAGCTGAGAGATTACAGTTGTTCGGCTGTGGAAAAACACAGACTTTGGCACACTGCTTATCTGTTTTGCTTTGGGTTCAAAAACAAGTCCTATTCCTTTTTGCAGAAGGAATGCCAACCTTGGAGAAGGTGATGTTTTTCTACTATTACAGTTTGCACAGCACTCCCAGATACAAGTGCCTGGTTTTGATTTCTCACATCCTGGTATTTCAGCTGTAATAGTTAAATACCAGCTTTTGTGAGAGCGGGTTGTGTTGCTGTGTAAGCTCCATTTATCCCTGGATAACATAGCAAAATCCATTTATAACTGCAGCCGTGAACTAAGGGTTCATGTTGAATAACTCCAAATGCCTTGAGAATCAAGCCAGTCAGATGCTGACTTCTCTGTATGCCTTAGGCAGAAAGTAGGTGGAATCCTGTAGCTAAAAGAATTTATCAAGTTAATAATCTTTGTAAATAAACTTATTTATTTATGTGTCTCGTTTTCCTTCAACTTTGACCAGGTTTATTGGGAAAATGGAGCACAGATAACCTCTCCTCACGATAAGGAAATTATAAAATGTATAGAAGAGTGTGTTGAACCATGGAATGGCTCCTGGAATGAAAATCTGGTAGATACCAGTCCCCTCAGACAGGATCCTCTGAAGAAAATTTGTGACAGCTACATGGAGGATCTGACAAAGATCTGCTATCACAGGTATTGTATGAAGCAAAAACTACCTAAGTTGTGTTTTAAAGTGAGCTGTGGGTTGCATGTGGAAAAACTGACTGCAGGCAGGCTTCACTGTGCTTTCTGAGGTGTCATTAAATTCAAGGGTCACCATCCTTAGGATGAAACCATTTGGTTAAGGAAAAACCAGCTGCCTTTGGGAGTTAAGCTACTGTGAAGCACCCCAGTGAAAACTGTTTAATGCAAGTGAATGTGTTCCTGGAGTTCTGACTAAAATGCAGAAATTCAGAGTAAAAGTGAGGTGCACATGAATAAATTGGATTCAGTCTAAAGGTTAGGTGGGACAGGAGATGAGAATAAAAGGAGGAGGATGGATAATGTGAAGCAGATCTGGAATAACATTTTAAGGTGGTGGAAAAGCTTGAGTTTGTAGAAATCAACAGTTTATTATTGTGAGACTTTGATGTGTTTCAGCAGAAGGTAAATATTTCATTTTCCAGAAGAAGCTGCTTTAACCCAGCAATTTTTGGTGCAAAGCAAACACATTCACTCGTTCCTTTGAAATTAATGCAGAACTCAGCAGATTAGTACACAGGGGAGTTGCAGATTATTTTGCTTTCCCTCATGAAAATAGTCCTGCTAAATAGCTGAAATCTTACTGAAGTTCTGTTTCCTCCTCAGGGAGCTAAACGAGCAGAGCAGTTTGAAGTTTGTCCATACCTCTTTCCATGGAGTTGGACATGACTACGTGCAGCTGGCATTCAAAGCCTTTGGGTTTCAGCCCCCCATTCCAGTACCAGAGCAAAAAGATCCAGACCCAGACTTCTCTACTGTCAAGTGCCCAAATCCTGAAGAAGGAGAATCTGTGCTGGTATTTTGGTTTCTACTTCATCTGGTTTCTGTGTGGAAAAATGAACTGAGGGGGAGAACAGGGAGAACCTGCTTTCAGCTGTATTAATACAGTGGGCAATCCATGGGGGATTTTTCTTTCACTGGGAGTTAGGTGCAAGTAGGAAGGCTGTGGGTTTATTTACTGTTTTTTTTACTCTTGTGTTTTGGGTTCTTTTTCCCCCTCCTTCTCCCTTCAGGAGTTATCATTGAGGCTTGCAGAGAAGGAAGATGCAAGAGTAGTAGTGGCCACTGATCCAGATGCAGATCGACTGGCAGTGGCAGAACAGCAGGAAAAGTAAGTGATGGGACCCTTTTTTGTGTCTTCCTGCAGAAGAGGTGGTGAGAGTCACAGAATGGCCCCAAATGGTTGCCAGGCACAGGCTTCCAGTCCACTCTTTTCCTTAGGTATATGGATACATTTCCTTCTAGTTTTATCCTTTGGTATCGCTCCAAATATAGCATTTTAAATCAGTTCACTCAGCAAAGAGTAGATTAAATACTTACTGGTGTAATAGTAAATGGCCAAATAAAGCTCAGCTGAAAACTGAGTAGTTACTAAAGACAATAAAATCTTGTTTACTGTGTTTCCATTTATATCAGGCAAACCTTCCTTGGCAGTTATGCTTTTTGGTGGGATGGGGCTTTTTTTTGTTCTTATACATTTTTCATTTCAATCCTTTGTTTTCCCCTGCTTGTTCATATTGAATAGGAATTACTTTTCTCCCACTAACAGGCCCCAGTTCTGATGGCTGTGTAAGTAAAAGTTGTGCAGGCCCTGCCTGACTGCAATGTACAGGTTGCATAGGCTGCTCTGTATGGATCAGTTTTAGACTGCTCTCCTGCTGCTGGCTCACCAAAGGCCTGAGCTGTGCTCGACCTGCCAGCCAGGAGACCCTGGGGGTCTTTCCTTGCTGGCAGAATGCTCTGGGCTTGTACATCCTTGAGGTGTGAGAAGTGTTAGAGTCCTGGCTTTGCCTAGAGCAGCTTGTCAGTGCTGTGCTCACATCAGCTCAGTGTCTGCAGAATTCCTCTCCCTTGAGTGGTGCCCCCAGGAGAGCCCTCCCCTCCCCTCTCTGGGTGTTCAGAGAGTGCAGAATTCATCTGTCCCCTGGTGTTTGCACCTGAAACACAGAAAATTTCAAGCTTTCTGTCCTAGCAAAAAATAATCCACAAAAATATACTATATTTAACCTGATGCCTTAAGAAGGGCTTCCAAAACTGAGTAATAACACAGAATCTATGAGCATATAGTTAAATAAAAGCACATTATATCACAAAGTAAAAAAAATTTAAATTAATAAGTTAAAATATATATGACAAGATAAAAAATTTAAAACATACTCTTCATCTTTCTTTACAGATTTTAGTAATTGGTTATAATTAGTTAAAAAAATCCGCAATACAAAACATAAGTAACTAGTTATTAAATTTAAAGTTAAAATAAATTTATTAGCCTCTCACAATTGAGTAATTTAAACTTAACCCTTAAAAATTCTCTGTACTCTCCATTTTTTTACAGTGAAACTGTAACTGCAATTAAAAAAAAATCAAATCCAAACACAAATTCTCTCTCTCTCACTTCTAATCCTGACTGGGAAAAAAAACCCTAATTAAACAAAAAAATTACCACACAGTGGTGCCCCTTATGAGGATTGAACTCACAACCTTCAGATTATGAGACTGATCCTAATTAAACAAAAAAAATTACCACGTGCTGGGCCTTCCCTTCACCTCTGTGTGTGTTCAGTGAGTGCAGATTTCTCTCCTGGGCCCTCCCCTCCCCTCTCTGGGTGTTCAGTGGGTGCAGATTTCCTTGCCTCTCCCCCTGTCCCTGACATTCCCTGTCCCCACAGTGGCTCTTGGAAGGTGTTCTCAGGCAATGAGCTGGCAGCCCTGTTCGGCTGGTGGATGTTTTCCCGCTGGAAGGAGAACTGCTCCCCAGATGCTGACGTGAGGAACGTTTACATGTTGGCAACCACGGTCTCCTCCAAGATTTTGAGGGCAATTGCACTCAGAGAGGGATTTCACTTTGAGGTGAGTGTGGGTTTTGTGTTGCTGTCTCCATCTGAACCCCTGCTGGTGACCTTGCAGGATGAAAAGTGGGCAGGGGACTTGCAGGCTTCTGGTTTCCAACTCACAGAGTACGTTCTTTCACCCAGTCAAGGCTGATTCCAATCTCCTCAGTGTTCTCAGGCTGGGAGATCAGCATGGGCAAAGCTCAGTAACAGGGACACAAATTACCACCTGAATTCCAGATAACCATGGCAAAGTATTCCTGTTACCTCCCTAGAGAGAAATCCTTCTGGGTGAGAGAAGGGAGGTTTGTGCAGCCTGCCCGTTCACTCTGAGTGTTAATGGGTTTGTAATGAGCACTTGGAGGTCTCACAGTGGCCCTTCAGGTGCCCCGTGCCAGTGGATCCTGAATTTGGGTTTACTTCAGGCAGGGACAGGCACAGGAACTCTTGTGTTCAGATCCTTAATGCAGAAAGGAAACTGGGGGTGCTCCCCCCAGACTGACAGTTTAGCTCCTGCATCCAAATTAAATCTGATTTCTGTTGGATATTAGCCACAAGAGAGGCAGGTGCCCAGAATCATACCACAAATGTACAAAGGGCCAGGCCTTGTTTATCCATGTCTTAATTAAATCCATGCACAATAGCAATACATATTTTGCCAAACAATGAGGAACTTAAAATTGAAAGCAACTCTGAAAACCATTTTGAGTGACTGGCCAGATAAACCTAATCAGGCTCAGTTCCTTGTAGTGGATTTGGTTCTCTCTAAATATTGTTTTGTTTTTTTTTTAATTGGACAAGGACATACTTGACTGAAAGAAAGAGAAGCTAGGAATTTACAGAACCTCTTGGCCTTCTCTAAAAGCTCCCCCTCCTTTTTATTTGTAACTTCCTTCTCTCCAAGAAAAGCTGTTTCTAAGCTTTTGACTGCTTTTGCATGATTTATGCAAACCCCCCCACAGAACAGTGCTCTCCCCTCCCAGTTCCTGAAGTGTTGCTTTTATACTTCTGTAGCTTTTCCTCCTGAATAACTGTGTCTCATCTGATGAGCAGCACAGATGATCTGATGTGATCTCAGGGCACCACAGTCCCTGACACACTTTTTCCTCGGTTTAATACTCGTGTCCTAGTTGAGTATCCACTAGGAAAATGTCATCCAGTGGCTCTTTGCCTTGGACTCATCATCCTAACTGAAGATATGACTTGTCTGATCCTTCTTTACTGTCCCTCTTCTGCTTGTCAATTAATTAGGTTTAAATTTAAGGAAATCACTTAAAAAAAAACCCAGAAAAAACATCCTTAAGCTTTAGTGTTTTGACTCTGCAGCAGTCTTTCCCATTGACCATAAAATTCAACATGTGTTGTTATATTTTCTCTTTGGTTGGGTTTTGTTTTTTTTCAGTCTGAAGTGAAGGCTGCTGTTGTGGCTATACTTTTTTTTCTCTGAATTGAAACTAAATTGAAAACGTGTATTTTAAGCATTCTTTTTTTTCCCTCCTGTTTTAGGAAACACTCCCTGGTTTTAAATGGATTGGAAGCAGAGTAAAAAATCTCCTAGATAATGGAAAAGAAGTTCTTTTTGCATTTGAGGAGTCTATTGGTATGAATGCTGATATCCCTTTAAGCTGTTGAGAACTGATGGGGCGATGTGGACAGGAAGGACTGATCTTAGTTTATGAAATAAAACACACAAAGTACTTTTTTTTATCCTAGTAGTTAATAGCATTGATATTTTGCTCTCATCAAATTGACTTGCCAACTCCCATAATAAATTGTATCTGACTTGCTGATCCTGGTGTTGTGCTTATCTTTCCAGCCCTATAACCTCCAAGTTAATTAGATTTCTCCTGCATATGCAACAATAAAGCAGCTTCCATGTACTGGCAAATTTTCCTTTATGGGATCAAAGGTTAAAACTTCAGTCAAGTAAATCAGTGTAATAATCTGTCAGGTTATTTTTCCACAATTCCTTTCTTCTCTCTAGGCTTCATGTGTGGCACATCAGTGCTGGATAAGGATGGAGTGAGTGCAGCTGTGGTCATTGCTGAAATGGCAACTTACCTGCAGGGCCAGAGCCTGACCCTGGCACAGAAACTTATTGACATCTATGAAACGTGAGTAGTGTTCTTCATTGGAATAGTCTACTTTGCTGCTTTAGAGCTGGGAATAATCTAAGGAATATTTATTTAAATATATATACAAGTGTTTGAGTCCCTCAGATGATTTCTCACTGTTAAGTTCTTGTGGGGTTTTTTGATTTAGGATGGATTACAGCCCATCATTAGTGCAGCTATCCCAAGGGGCTCCAGGAGGGCTGGGGAGGGATTTGGGGTGGGACGCAGGAAATGGCTTCCCACTGCCAGAAGGGATCTGTAACAGAGCAGAGGTGGAAGGAATGGCTACAGACACAATCCCAGCAATAAAACAAGGATGGTGTTTGTCGGAATTAAGCCTTGTACTGAGATATTTTGGGTACCAAATGTGCCAAAACCTCCTGAATCTTATATCTGAAAGCATTAATCTGCTCGTAGGTATGGATATCACATATCCAAGACCTCCTATTTCCTGTGCTATGATCCCCCCACTATCAAAAGGATATTTGAAAGACTCCGGAACTTCGATGGCCCTCAGTCTTACCCCAGGTGCTGTGGGGTTTACAATATCTTGCACGTCCGAGACATCACCACTGGTTATGACAGCAGCCAGCTGAACAAGAAGTCGGTGAGTTACCAAGAGTTTCTGCAGAAACTGAAAGGGAATCGCACGGGGGAGGAGGCAGCTGTGGCATGTGGTGGTTCTGACACAAGGACCAGTGACCTTTATTGACTCCCTGAGCCTGCAGGCGCTGCTGCAGCGGTTGTAAGGGGCTGCTTTTGTCCTGCAGGTGCTGCCAGTGAGCAAGAGCAGCCAGATGATCACGTTCACCTTCCAGAACGGCTGCGTGGCCACGCTGCGCACCAGCGGCACCGAGCCCAAGATCAAGTACTACGCCGAGATGTGTGCGCTGCCCGGGCACAGGTCAGGGCCCCTGACAGAGTGGAGCTCTCAGCTACAGCAGGCTTCTCCAACAAACCCACTGCCCCACTTATTAGAGTTACAAAGGGATCAAGTGATGGAATCACCAAATGATTTCCGTAGGAAAGATCTCACAGAGTCCAGCCTGTGACCAGCTGGCCCAGGGCACTGAGTGTCACCCGCAGGCTTTTCTCTCTCTTCTGAGGGAGGTTGTGCTGCTGCTGGTGAGGGTGTTTGCAGCCAGGTGGGCTCCCTCTGCCTTTGGGAGTCTGCTGTGCTACTCTGAGCTGCCAGAGAGGAACTAGATCTTGTTCACCTAGGTTGAGCTTCTTCCAGTTTAAAAGCGGGGAGTGAAAATCTAAGGTGTGTTAGCACCACAGAAACCTCTTTTATTACGGAATGGTTTGTGTGGAAAGGGACCTTAGAGACCATCTCATTCCAGCCCTCTGCCATGGCAGGGACACCTTCCACTATCCCAGGTTGCTCCAGCCTGGCCTTGGACATTCGCAGGGGTGGGGCAGCCACAGCTGCTCTGGACAACCTGTGCCAGTGCCTCACCATCTGATTACTGCAGTATTAATTGAAATTAATTTAATTAAAGAAAAAGGCCACTAGGGGGCTCTGGGCACCATCTTTGAAAGCCCCTTCCAACCCAAACCACTCTGTGATTCCATGATAATCCCTGCTGAAAAGGAGGGATTGTTAAAACAGGCAGTTTGGAGTTTCTGCACCTGGAGGGGTAGGAAACACAACAGAGCAAGTCCACCCCCATCAGGTCTTGCTGTTTATTTCTTTGTGTTTGAGTGTTTCCCTAACCTCTGACCTGGCCCTGTTCTTTCCTACAGTGACAGGAGCATGCTAGAAGAAGAGCTGCAGAAGCTGATTGAGGCTTTGATTGAGAATTTCCTGGAGCCTGCCAAGAACGGGCTGACCTGGCGCTCTGCGTAGAGCCCCGGTGCTGCCAGGAGGCACCATGGGGAACAAAGGACCCAGGAGCAGAACCAGTCTCATCTTCGTGTGTGTATGTGTGTTTTAAACAGCTGCATTCTTTTTCTGTAAAGAAGAAGCTTTCTTTTATCAGGCTTTTCAGCAAATCAGGATAAGGAGAGGAGGTCAGAGGAAAGGGTAGAATTCATTGTTGCAGTTTTCAGTCCTTTTGACCAAAAGTTTAGTTAACCCACACGAATGCAAATGAACTGCCCGAGTAATTTTGAGGCAGCTGAGCTTAGCTGCCACATTTTGTCTTAAACTCAGTTCAGGTACCTGAAACACCTCTTTTTTTGTGTGTGAAAAGGTTTTAAAATTTTAAAAGAGTAGTGATTACTCCAAACTGTCAACAAAGGCAGCTCTCCAAGGCCTTTGTACATGTCTGCACTTCCAAAAGCATTGAAGCAGAGCTCAGCATTTCTTGTTTAGGCAAACTGTTAACATTTTTCAGCTACCTAAGAATTGATAAAGGTGTTCTTGGGTGTTGTAGCTTTCCTGTGTCTTAAAATAATTGGCAGTGAAACAATAGTGGCAACAGCTGCAGCTTGGGGTTGGAATTGCCTGGTGCCTTTCCAAGGCTTCTAAAGGAGCAGGAACTTGGTCATTGCTTGGGAAAATTGCCCCTTCTGACTACCATGGGCTCTTTTGTCCCACTTTTTGTCCCACATCTCTGAAGGGTCTTAAGCTTTCTTTGTTTTCAGTATTCATTAATTTGATGAAAATGCCAGTCAGTGACTTTTTGGGCTTTGCTGGCCTTTATTTATATTTCTGTATTAAAAAAATACCCAACAAAGCCAAGGAAGAAAGTGGAGTCAGTGGACTGACTCAGTTACTAAATTGTGAATTTTTTTTTTTTTTAATTGTTTTGGTCCTGTCAGGAAATTTGTTAGAATAGCACTTTGCAAATGCTATTATTCTTTATCTTCAGGGGCAAATTTTTAACAGCTTCTCTCATTTGTTTTCTCCCTTTGTTCAAGTAGCAAGTGAGACTGCTAATTGCATTTTCCAAAAAAAGCCCCACCCAAGCCAATACTGGAGTTCTCCTTGTAGTTATATTGGATTTGGGGCAATAAAGGCAGTGTTTTGGCACAGCAGAGCTAATGCTGGACAGCTCCCTGCTGTCATTGACAGGAAGTAAAGAGAAGTAGCAACAATTCAGTGCTGGGTTTTTTCTGTATTGGAGGTGATGGGAGAAGACCCTAAGGTGCTCTGGAATTCAAGCTGTTGTTTTGCCACTATTGTTGCCTCTCCAAATTCATCCTCCCTCTGAGGATGCCCTTGCAGCTGGATGCCATAGAATGGCACAGGGTAGGTTTGTGTGTGTTGCCTCTCCATGGCTTCAGAGAGCCCTGAGGTTTGGGGGTTTCCTGCTGCCAGCAGCTTTGCACTATATCCATGGAGAAGTATTTCAGTGTCTATGAATGTACATGTACTAGAGAAGGGTTTGTGTTGCACAAATTCTGACCTGTCACTGCTATTTATTTATTTTTTTTTAATTTTAAGAGAAAGTAACTCCAAATTGTTCTGCCATTGAGTGAAGTGTATCTAATGCCAAAAGCTTGGGTTTTTTTACCTTGATTGTACATTTGACTGACATAGTGGGGGAGATAGATAAACCCAGTTACCTTACATCTCAGAGGATGCTTGTGTTGTTGTCCGGGCTGGGAAGGCATTCCTGACTGCTGCTTTGCCTTCAGCTCTCCCAAAAAGGGTGCAGATCTGGATCCCTGCTGCATTGAACATGAAGGAGCTCTTGCCAGTCCTTCCATTGGCAGCAGATTAAACCCTGAGGCGTTGAGGGTTTTGTTTTCCAAGTAGTTAAAGAGAACAAGTAACTTGGGACATAATTTTGAACAAACACTGTAAAAAGCCCAATGTGTGTGTGTGATGAGCCCAGCTGTGTGCTATTGTAGCAGTCAGGTCTTATGAGTGGTAGTTGTGCTCCTACAAGGAGCAGGAATCTGCAGCTTCCCAGAGATCTGCTTTGTGTCAGTAGGCAAGTGCTAGAAATGGAGAAGATGTTTTCAAATAAGCGTTGTTAGAAGCTGGTAACTGTTTGTAGTCTAACTATCTTTAATTAATGAAGAGAACCCAGCTGTGGGGTGTTGTGTATCTGGGATTTTCCCCATGGATAGGTTTGACAGTGAGCTGTAGTGATGCTTTTGGGAGGACAGCAGCAGGCACAACATGTTGAATGTACTTTCAGGGTATAATAACTATTTGCTGTTTTGAAACTGCTGCTACTGTTGTTTTCCTACTGTATTGGAACTGTTTGATATATTTATACTGTTCCATTTGTGGAACTCCTTTATCTCCTCCCTCTGATCTCGTAGCCTTTACTTCTGTTACTGTGAAGGACTGGAATTCTAGTTTCCTTGCCCTGTAACTTTGTTATGCATCGTGTTAGAGTTTACTTGGTTTGTGCACAACCTTCCTTCAGTTGTCAGCTGTTCTTTCCCACTTCTCAAAGAAGAACAAAGGCTTTTCTAACTTGAGGAGAAAGCAGATCACAGATCAAAGGATGCTGTGGATGTTGTTTCCGAGGTGCTTCCAGGTAAAGCACGCCTTCTCCAAGGCTGGACAGTGGCTAAAGCTGCAGTCGTGCAGCCAGTGTGTTTGGTTTAGTGGTTGGTAAAATTCAGAGGGCTTGGCTGTGGCAAGTTTAATCTCTGTGGTGAAGTCGTGTTTCCATGGGCCTGGGACAGGAGCTTTCCAAGTTCAGGGCTTTGCCAGGCTCAGTGTCTGTGAGGCAGAGCTTGTAGCTGCGTTTCTTGCTGAGCTTCTGATAGAGCATCCAGGGTGTGGATTAAATATTTGCAAGTGCAGTCCATGTCTCTCTTCTGGCCGCTCTGGGGGCGTGTGAGGGAACTGTAAACTCTGGTGTGGCAGAGGAGGAGGGGATGTGTGTAACAGGGAGGGCTGGGCTGCAGCTGTGGCCCAGAGGAGCTGTGTAACCCCCACTTGGTGCTGGGCTGCTGGGGCAGCTCCCCTTCCCTCCTGTCCCCAGCAGGATGTTGACTCCAGGGAGCTGGGGTTGCCCTGGGCTACAGGAGAGCTGGGACCTCACCTGAGGGGTGATGCTCACTTGCCTCATTTGAAATGCCCAGCCCTTCCCTCTGAGGAGGGGGAGCACACACTCGTGTTGTCTGTGGGGTACAGGGTGAGGGCAGACCCTCTGGGCTTTTGGCTTTCCAGGTGAGAGAGGCCTGGGGCTGCCTGGGGCTGCCTGGCCTGCTCGCAGGCTCTGGTGGTGCATGCTGACATCCCTGGTGTTGCTCCCTGGTTCAGCTGTGCTCAGGTGGTGCTGTGTCTGCCCTCCCTGCCGGGCTCCTGAGGTTACTGGGGATTCCAGCTCCCATTTCCTTGCAGGAAACGTGTTTGTGTGATGCTGTGGTGGAAGCCAGGAGAGGAAGGATGGGTTCTGTCACTTGAGCAGGGTGGGATGTATGTGCTGCTTTAGGAAGCACCTGGATGCTCTCTAATTTTAATATTGATACTGTTATCACTTTGTTTTGTCTTCCCTCCCCTTCTGCCCTCTCAACTAAGAGAGGGGGCTCTTTGCATGGTGACACCTGGGTGGTTACAGTCCAGCTTGATTCCCTCTGCCTGAGAATGGCTTTGTACAAGGTGATTGAAGTATCTCAAGTTGCATCGTTTTCCTTGCCTGGGACCTTGGGGCGTTCTGGATCTGTACTCCTGTTTACCTGATGTCTGTTGTGTAAAACTGGGATGTATTGCAAATACAGAGTGAGAATTTGCACTTTCCTGAAGAGTTTCTGTGTATTGCTATGTGGATTTAGCTGAATGAAGAAATAAAATATTCCCTTCATAGTCTCAATCTGGGTTCCTTTGTCTTCTTTGCCAAACCCTTCTACTTCAGAAGCTGAGTTGGGCTTGGAGGAATATCCATGTGCCACTTGGATAAGGCCTGCGAATAGAGACTGTTCAGAGCCCTCCTCCTGAGGGCACTGAGGTCTCTCCTGATCGTGGAGGGAGTCCCTGGGCTGACAGAGGGCTGGGACCTGGAGTGTCCCTTCAGTGACGGCTGCAGCTTCATCCTGGGGGATCCTGTGTACTTGTTGTTGTTTTATCTGCCGAGGCTGCTCTCCCTGAGCCCCTCTCCTCCTCCCAGCTCACACAACTCCCTCTGAATTCCAGCCCATCCTCCGCAGGCCATTGCAACAGGGTCGTGCTTTCCAGGGAGACACTCAACCATGCCCCTTCCCAGTGAGGAAACAGGATAAGAATTGGGGAGAAGGGCAGGTTGGTTTGGGCTGGGCAGAGGGGAGCAGAGGGCACAGCAGGGCAGGGGCTGTAGTGGGGGGACACAGCACCTGGCTGCGCCCCTGTTGGGCTGTAGTTGCAGGATCCAGCACTGGATGTCACCACCAGTCCGTGCAGAGGGATGGAGCCCTGGGGGGTGCCAGTGTGTCCCCCTCAGTGTGTGGGACAGCCAGGCATGACCCTTGGCAGTTCAGGATTGGGGTGCACTCCACAGGGAGAGGGGGGACCCCAGGACTGTAATCTGCTGTCCTCGTCCCTGCTGAACACAGACATTTCTTCCAGGAACAGCAGCACACAGTGTGGGGGACCAGAGCATCTCCTGGAGGCTTCGGGGCCCCTTGTGCTGCTGGCAGAGCACCAGGACCTGGGAACACCCGCCTGGGAGCAGCCAGGGTCGCTGGAAGCTGATGAGTCCTGGCAGGCAGCAGTGCCTGGCTTCACATTCAGGTCTTGTCAATTAAAATGTTAATTTAGGAGCTGAATTAATTACCAGTGTGCAACCAGCCCGCGTGGGCTGTCCCTTGGGCTCGGCTCTCCGCAGGCTCCTGAGGCATCTCCGGAGCCAGTCCCTCCTGGATTCACCCTGCTTGGCTGCCTCTTGCTGTGGGAGCATGGGGATGGTGCCCCATGGGCTGGGGATGGTGACGGGATGAGGGCTGAGTGCTTCCTGCTGTCCCGTTCTGGGGGGAAGCTGAGGAGTGGTGGCTGGGTGTATGGAACGTGCTGCAGCGCCTGAAATCCCACCTGAGGGACTGGCAGCCCCCAAAACCTGGTCCCTGGAGTCAAGGGGAGACCCTCAGCTCCAGTTTGCCAAAAGGGAAACTGAGTCACGGGGGGAAGAGAGAAATGAGCTCAGGGACCTATCCTGCCCATGCAGAGCAGCATCTCTGAGGCTGAGGAGCCTGAACCATTAGTAGTGATGAAGATCATCTAAAAATAGGGATTTGTAAATGTCAGGTTGGCGAGTGGCTGGAGAATGTGCTGGGAGGATGGAGCAGCTCTGCAGGACTGTCTGTGCCCGAGTGTCCTTAGGCAGGAGCAGGGACCTGCACTGATCTGCCCTAGGTTGATCCTGGCTCTCTGAGAGATCCCCAAACTCCTCAGAACTGGCTGATGGGGATAGTCCTGGACAGCCAGCACCAGAGGCATTTTCTGGGCTGTTTTATCCTGCCAGGAGCTGCAGAGGATTCCAGCTCTGCTTTGGATGGGAGATGAGGTAGGGGACCCCAGGTCTCCAATGTAAGTTATTTTCTGCTGGCTTTTGATGGCAGGAAACTTTAGTGAAGGCCTGAGGCCCCACGGGATGGTCCCAGCCTCAGGATTTGGGTGATGTGCTGCCAAAACAGACTCAGAGACATTCGATCCCCCTGTCTGTGCAGATGATGGGAGCCTGGTGGCACAGGGACACCCAGCAGATGTCATCTCCTCCATTTCCTCCACCCCTGCCAGCTTCTCCCTCATCCCCAGAACCCCACCTGTCCCCAACATGCCAAAAACTTGCTTAAAACAGCTGGGAACAGAGGTTAATTTGTAAAACTAATCCAGATTGGGGCAGATTAGAGGAAACACGTCCTTCCCCATCTGCCTGGGCAGTGCTGTGCCAGCTCCTCCCAGAGCCAGGCTTGGGGAAAACACACAGCTCTGTTCATTCCAGGGACTTTGACCTGCTCACTGAGCCCCCTAGCCAAGATCAGTGTCCCCCAGCCACTGTCCCTCAGGAAAAGTCCCCCGATCCCAGGTGGTGTCACCTCCAGCCCCCTCCTTGCTGCTGGGGACAGGTCAGCGCCCATCTCACAGAAATATCCCAACCTGGGTAATCAGAAACATCCATAGGTACGCGGGAGAAATCCTTGTTAACAATCCCACTTTCTTTGCAGGGCACAGGAGCCACCTCTGAACCAGAGGAAGGACAAACAGAGCACTGTCCTGGCTGTGGGGGTCCCAAAGCTGCCCAGCATTTCGGGTGAACCCTGTTGGGGACTGAAATCCATTTCTGTGAGACTTTTCCCCCTGTGCAAATCCCTCCCTGCTACCAGGAACCTGACCCTGCTTTGTTTGTGCCTCAGTTTCCCCAAGGTATGAGGGTAATGTCCCTGTCTTGATTTCCCTAAAGGAATCAATGCAAAGCACAGGGTATTTTTCCTCAGCTCATGGCTGGTTTTCTTCCCTGCCCCAGTGCAGGAGCACCACACCCTGTGCTCAGCGAGGACAAGGGTGATACTCCACCCCAGTTATTTCTCCTGGATAAATCCAGCTGCCATCACCATGCTGGGAGTTTTGGCCTCTCCTGCACTCATGAATATCACACTCAGCCTCTTTCCTACAGCCCTGGGCACCATGGAGCACACAGCTGGGATACCCTGGTTTGGTGACAGGAGCACTGGAATGCCCCCAGGGTGTTCTGGGGGCTGGGTGCAGGCAGGGCTGCCCATGCCAGCTCCAGCTGCTCCCACATCCCCCTCTCCAGCCAAACCTTCCTGCCTCCTGGCTGCATCGGCCCAGGGAACATCTGTGCTTTGGGAAACAAGGAAGGAAAAGCAGATCTGAAAGCAAAGCCCCGGTGGTATTTCATATGCAGGGCATATAAATAGAAGTTTTTTGCCTTTTTTTCCCCTTTTGTTTCGGTGATGAGCCACTGCAGGGGGCTCTGAGCATGCTTTGCTTGGTTCGTATCACAGATTGCTGTTTCTATCTTGCATTTCCTTTGGCTCCAGGAGCTCCTGGGGTAACTTTCCACTCGGGCAGCAGCTCCTGCCATGAGCTGGGACACTGGGAGGTCCACATTCCTTCATGGAAAGGGACTGCATCCAAATGTGATGGCAGCTGGGGTTCTCCAAACACAGGGCCGCCTTTGGGAACCCAAAAGGCACATTTTGAGTCTCAGCTTGGTGACAGTGCCGCAATCCAGAGGCTCCCTAATCCTGCTCCTTCGTCATGTGTGGGGTATGTGCTGCACAGAATAGTATTGATGGTAACAAGCCACAGGAATTGTGCTCCCACAGCTGCTTATCCACCCCCATCCTACCCACTGCATGTTGCCTGAAGGGGCTTGACATCCCTGGAGGGGTCTCACCACACCCAGCTTGGAGGGCCAGGATGCCCTTAACTTTTTGGTGCCAAACCTGGGGACCAAAACTCACCATCTCCTTTCCTCCAGCCTCAGGAAAAGCTGGAGCAACCAGCTGCTTACACCAGCCACCCCCTCAGAAAAAGGGGTTTGGGGTCAGGGAGTGTTTGGCCACTTCTCCCTTTGCCTGGTGGTGATTTCCTTCCCATTATCTATCTCCGGGCTCTGGAGACTGGTCCTCTATTCCCTGCCTGCACAGCCCTCCAGGCTTCCCCCTGCACCATGCTCACTCTCACCAGGGCTCCCCAGCTCAGTCCCCACGAACTGCCAGATGTGTAGATCCACCCCACTGCCCTTTCTTCTCAGGGGCTGTGGTTTGGCTGCACTGGGGTGGGAAAGGAGGGAGGAGGTTGGGGAAGTGGATGAAGGCGAGGGCAGGCTGAGATTTCTCCCCTTGTAACTGACTGCACGCAGTGACAAGGTGGCACCGGAGCACACAAGCTCCGACGCTGGGGGGAAAACCTCAAGAAGTTTCAAAATGAGCTGAGCTGTGGGGATCTCAGGATTCCCCAGGAGGCAGGGCAGAGTGGGGAAACAGCTGCCTGCTCAGTAGGACCCGCTCAGAGCATCCAGGAAAATAATTTTGATTCCCAGTGCTGTATCCCTACTCGAACACAGCCCAGCCACAGGCTCTGCTCCCGCTCTCCTTTCCAAGCTGACCCACCTCGATACTGGGATTTCAAGGGCAGGAAGTTCAAAGGGGAAAAATGCAAAGGATCCTGCACCAGGCTGCATGCCCCCAGAACCTCCAGGCATGCCTGGGATGGGAATGACTGCTTTCCACCTGGCAGCTGAGTCCACATGCACCCAGGCTCAAGAAACACAACTCCCACAAAACTCTCACTTCAAACCCAGCACACCGGGCACCAGCTGCTCCAGAGCATCCCTGAACACCCGGCAAAGCCTGGTGCCAGCCCCAGCTGCATCCAGCCCTGCTCCTCACCCTGCCCGCATCAGCCTCCCGCTGTGGAGAAAGGCAAATGCAGATGGATCAAAACGCAACGCTTCCCTTTCTATCCCAGCACCGAAACTCCGCGTTTGAGGATGCCACGTTACCGAAGCTGCAGCTTCCCCTGGGGAAGCCCCACAGCCAGAGCTGCACAGTGCTCTGGCACCTCATGAGTCAGGTACCAAACCACCTGGGAGAGAAAAATTTCTTCAGAAAACTGTTACCTGGATAATTCTCCTATGCTGCTGCCAGGGAAGGATAAGGACTGGCAGAGCCTGAGATCTGTGCACAAGCCTCACAACACCCCTCTGCATGCCTGGCCACCAAACCAGCTCAGGAAGAGAAATGGAAACAGAGGAGCCCAGAGCTCCCTTCCTCTGGCAAACCAACCACAGTAACTTCGCCTCAGCCACGGGGATATTCGGCAATCATTTGCAAGGAGCTTTATAGAAAATAGACGATGGAGTGGGTGCAGCTTTCCATATATTTGCTCTAGGATATAGTAACAGGCACTAAAGCAAACACGGGCAGGGGAATTAGGGCGGGAGCTTCTGCTTCGCTCGTTTTAAATTACAAAGTGCCGAGACAGCCAGGTCTACGCTACATTCTAGAGTCAAAGGGCTGCCCCCGCGTGCCCCGGGGAACATGCACGCAGCCGGCGGTGGCGTTTCCTACAGCTGCATCGCCTTGTGCTAAGAACGAGCTGGAAATGTCATCGAACTAAACTAAATGGATAAACGGGCTCGGAAAAGCACATCGCTTCCCGGGGGGAGCAGCTGGACGATGCGTTCTCCTCTTTGCAGCGAAAAGGGAAGAAAAAGAAATCAAGTTAAGCTTTGCACCTGTCAAATAGAAATCTAATAGGAAAGAGAGCTGTACATGGTCAAAGTCAAGTCCAGGCTCCAGGAACGTCCAGGAGGCCAGTTTCAGGTACTGCCCGCGGCTTCCCGGGCTGCGCAGAGCCAGCAGGCGGGTGCGAGGGCCGAGCCGCGCATCCCGCCTGCTGGAGGGACCCGCGGGGGCCTGGATGCTCCGGGAGCGCTGCGGCCGTGTGCGCCAGCATCCCACGGGGCCGAGCCGGCCGTGCTCCCGCCTGCGGGCCCCGGCACGGGGGAACGGCGCAGCCCGGCTCCCTGCGGGAACCTGCGGGAACGGGGAGGGCTCGGGAAGGGGGAGAGCCGGTCTGGAGCCCTCCGGGGGGGAGGGGTGTCACCCCGCTCCGATGCGCCCCAGCGCCCACGCCGAGATCGGCTCGGCCCCCACAGACCGATGTTGGGTGGCAAGGGGATGGATGGGCCGGGACGAGGCGGGCGTCGAGGCGCGGCTGGGCGGGCAGGTGCGGCGGTGCCGAGGGCGGCTGCCGGGGGTGCCGTCAGAGGCCGGGGGTGCCGGCGCAGCGCGGATCGGCGTCCTGCTCGTAGCGGTAGTGGTAGCCCTCCATCTGGTCGCGGCACGCCTCGCGCAGGTTGTGCAGCCAGCGCTTGATGCCGCGGCGGTTCAGGTAGAGCACCATGAGGAAGACGACGCCGATGAGCGCCAGGACGATGCCGAAGAAGACGTAGGAGGCGGTCTCCAGCTGTCCGGGCTCGCCGCCGTCGCTGAGGGCGCAGGCCAGCGCCTCGGGCCGCAGGCGCAGCAGGGCGGTGCCGCGCAGCCCCGGCGGCGCCGCGCAGCGCAAGCTTCGCGCGTCGAGCACGCGTGCGGCGGCGGCGCGCAGCCAGGCCAGGAAGGGCCGCAGGCCGCAGTCGCAGCTCAGCGGGTTCGCGCCCAGGCTCAGGCGCAGCCCCCGCAGCTCCGGCGCGTCCAGGCTGCGCAGCTCGGCGGCCGCCAGCCGCCGCAGCGAGTTGTTCCGCAGGTCCAGCTCCTCCAGGCCGGGCGGCAGCAGGGCGGACGGCAGCGCCTGCAGCGCGTTGCCCGCCAGCTCCAGGCGCCGCAGGCTGAGGTTGCGCATGGCCAAGGCGAGCTGCTCCTCGAGCGGGGCCGCCAGCAGCGCCTGGTTCAGCTGCAGCGTGCGCAGCAGGGGGACCCCGGCGAAGGCGCCGGCGGCCACCGAGAGCAGCGGGTTGTGGCTCAGGTCGAGGGTGCGGAGGGCGGGCAGGCCTTGCAGGGCCATGTCCTCGATGGTGTGGATGTTGTCGTGGCGCAGGCGGAGCAGGCGGAGGTCGCGCAGCGGGCGGGCCGGCGAAGGCGGCCGGGGCCCGGACGCTCAGGTTGTGCCGGCGGCTGCTGAGGGTTGTGGCCGGCGGCCGCAGCTCCCTCGGTGGGCTCTCCAGCTCTAGTTAGCGGCCTGGACCCGTCGGTGTGGCCAACGCAGTAGAGGCGGCGGGGCAGGCGGCGGGGGCGGCGGCGGG
>CM031857.1:2656468-2670667 GCA_018697195.1 Certhia americana | reverse complement strand
GGTGGCGAGGTCCGTCTTGGCTGCCCCGAGGAAGGGAGTAGGGGATTGGATCGCGGGGTCCACATCAAGCAACGGGAGGATTTGGAAGGCGGTGTACCCGCTTCCTTTACAGCAAGGTGGGAGTTGGGGGGAGTGCTCGGTGTGGCCACCCCCGACGGGGGGGGATAGGGAGGTGTGTCACGGGGGTATTGCCGATCCAAGGGAGGATTTGGGGAATTACCTCAGACCCCATCCCGGGGAAGATTTGGTGGGTTGTCTCAGCTCACCTTCAGCCGGGGAGGATCTAGGGGCTGTCCCACTCCCCTTCCTGCCCTGGTCCCCGTTCCCTGTTCTGCCCCACAAGCCAGACACCCCGCAGCATCCCTGAGTATTGCAGAGCTCTTTCCCTCTGCTTCCAAGCCTGCTTGGTCCTCACGGGCATCCCGGGGGCTGCCCAGGGCGGGGGGGCACAGCGGGGATCACAAGCCCTTGGTCACAGAGGATGGTGTTGGGGTGGGCATGGGATTTTTGGATGCTGGAGTGATGTGCAATCAGGGACTGGGAGCGCTGTGTTCCGAGCCAGATGCAGCAGCAGTTGGATCCCTTTCAGTGCCCAAATACCTCCACGGACCTGAGCTGGGGCTCAAACTAAATAAACCTCATCCAGGGCACACAGAATCCTAGAATGGTTTGGGTTGGAAGGGACGTTGAAGTGCATCCAGTCCCAGCCCCTGCCATGGGCAGGGACACCTTTCACATGCCAGGTTGCTCCAAGCCCCGTCCAGCCTGGCCTTGGATGCTTCCAAGGATGAGGGTCTCCTGGACCTTGATTTTTCTCCTTCTCCTTGTCCTTATGTCTCATCCTCACCTTTTCCCCAAAGTACTTCCGCTCTTACTGGGGTTCCTTTCCCCAGAGGCTCACCTGAATTTTACAGGGACTGGGTAAATTGTGGATGCTGCTGTGACTGGGTGGCTTGAGCTGCTCCTGACCACCCTTTGCTGCACTCCAGAAACTGGGCAAACTCTGTATTTAAAGTGACGGTGTCTAACAGCTGCCAGAGAAATCAAGGAAGCTTGTGGAAAGGGTGGGGGAGAGAAATAGTCTTGGGAACATGCCAGATAAATGTGTGCCATCGCAAATTTAAGTGTGGGGCAGCATCCAGGGTGGATTACTGGGGAGAGCCTGGTGTGCAGTGGGTCGTGCTGAGCCAGCACTGCAGCACTCCCAGATGGAGCCTCCTCTCTCCCAAAATAGCACTTTGCAGCCCATTTATCACATTTAATTGCTATATATAAAGAATTGATAGCACTCTGGAAGACAAGGCAGCGGGTGGGCGAGGTCAGTCCAGGTGAAGCAGGTCCTGGCAGCTCTCACCAGCTGGGCTGCAAAGATCCTGGCACCTCTCAGTCCTTCTCTGGGCTCCGTGGATGAGGAGCTGCCGTAAAAAAAAGGCAGGCACCTTTCCTCCCGATCCAAAAGCCATAAAACAGGGGGGTGAGTGGCGTTAGAGGTTATGGGAGAGGGTGAGGCTCTCTGCAGCTGACCCCTTTGACTCTGAAGGGTGGAGATGCTCCGAGGTTTGGAGGGCACAGGTGTTCCAGGGTGTACTGCAGCAGGGTGACTTTGAGGACGCAGGGCTTTGCCTGGTGGCACCGTGGTGACTTCCTTGCCTGCTGTCAACACCCTGGACTTCCCCACGGGTGGCTGAGGGGTGGTGAAGTTGCAGCATGCAGTTCAGCAGAGCTGCGAGCCTTTGGGGAGCCAGGGCTGTGCCTGCCTGTGCCCCCGTGTGCCCGAGCTCCCAGCATCGACCCCCAGGCCAATGTTCATTCCCAGCTGCCATGCTGCAACATGTAGCCCCCCAAACATGCTGTGTACAGACCTTCGAACTCCTGATGGGCTCAGATCGATTTGAGAGCCTCCTCCACCATCCCCCCCACCATAATTCTGCATTTGAAGCAGCATTGAAGACTTCCTGTGGTTAAAGGGCAGGAGATTGCATCTGCCATTGCCATGTCTCAGGATGAGATTAGGTCAGGCTGATGTGATTTGTTCCTACAATTCCATACAGACTGTTACTCATTGCCTTGTTATCTTCTGGAGGCTTCCAAGGAGAATGAATTGCTTGTGCCATGTCTTTGGTAACCGCTGTCAGGCCACCTGCTCTGTGACATTGCTTCTCTTTCCCCCTCCTCAGTGGTGGCCTGGGTTATTTTTGGAATGGCTTCCTACTGCTAGAGAGAAGGCAGGGTTATTAGATGGGATATTGGGTAGGAATTGTTCCCTGAGAGGGTGGGCAGGCCCTGACACAGGGTGCCCAGAGCAGCTGTGGCTGCCCTTGGATCCCTGGCAGTGTCCAAGGACAGGCTGGACACAGGCTTGGAGCCACCCTGGGATAGTGGAAGGTGTCCCTGCCAACACCACAGCGTTTGAACCCAGCCATTAACCTTTGCTCAGCAAACACTGGCAGCAGCATCCCTTTAAAATTCACACCTGTGACACTGGAACTACTCATTTCCCTGCAGGAGCACGCTTGGAAAAATGCTGGGAAATAAGGAATCATTTTTTTCTGACATTTTCCACATGAAACTGTTGGAAATGACATTTCTTTCACTTAAAAAAAAAATCTTCCACCTGTATTTGCTGTTGTCAAGGAAGTCCTGGCTTTTCCTTGTCCCAAGTGATTTCTTTCCTTCCCTCGCTCACACCCTCTGGGGATTACAAAAGTTTTGTAAAAATCTGCTTTTAAGCCAAGATGAGGGAGTCCCCAGGCACAAGAAAATGGAGGCCAACTCCCAGATTTTGTGTCTTGCTCCAGGAATGGTGCTTGGGCTGGAGGTCAGGTTGGGCCTCCCTGGTCCAATGCCCAACCTGTGAACTGGCAGAAATTGCTTTCCCCAGCACCAGCAGATAAAAAAGTGGGAAAGAAAGCCAGGCCAGGCTGGGCTGACAAAACCAGATGGGGACAGCATGTCCCTGTGGGTTGTGGCTGGCCATGGTTATCCCTGCAGGAAGAGCTCATCCCTGGGGTTGGCAGAGGCTTGCTGCTGGCGGGATGCTCCACACCTCCTCCTTTTCCTGCTCCGCAGCTCCCGTGTCCGTATGTCTCAGCTGGCACCACCCAGATCCCATCTGCCACTTGTTTAGGGAGGGGGGTGGCTCCTTTTGGGAGCCCAGCCACTGCCAATGTCCCTGCTGCAGCCCCACGAGTGGATTCCTCATGCTAATCCAGGGAGCTGGCTGGAACTGGACCTGGCTGAGCTAATTGGTGCCTACTTCAGGATAGTATTGAAGCTTTTGCATTTAAGCATTACAGACATGCCAAGGCAGCTGCAGGTGGGCAGGGCTGGGGGCTGCTGCCCGTGGTCACAGCTCCAGGGAGCTGGTTCCTGCAGAGGAAGGCAGTAAATCAGGAGCCCTGGGTGACCTGGAGCCAGCAGGGTGGTTTTTCACCCCAAATAAGTGGAAGCCTGTGGTTCCAGGCTGTGCTGGCTTCCCTGGGCACGAGGGAACAGTGCTTTGGGTGCCCAAATCCAGACTTGGCTTTGCTGTGTCTAGGGCCCAGTGGAAAAAAATGCTACCCCAGCATAGCAGGGAAACAACAAATCCCTCATGGCAAAGCCACAAGGTCCAGGAGGGGAGGGCTGGCCCCTCTGGAGTGTCAGGGCTCAGGGACGGAGCCCGAGGTGTGTTTAACTGCTCTGTTTAAACCACGGCATCCGAAGCAGAGAGCACCTTCTGCCCAGCCGCTTGCAGGGCCCTGTGTGTGCTGGTGGTGCTCTATAAATACATTAGCAATAAATAATGGATAACCTGGATGGGCATTAAAGTGTAAACAGGAGGTGAAGGGCTCTCTCCCATTACCGGTCCCCCGAGAGCCACGCACATCCCTCTCTCCAAGTCCGGCTTGATGTTACTCCAACTGCAGAGCCCTTAGTCACAGCAGTGACAATACCATAGATCAGTGGCTCCAGAGTTGGCAAAAACAAACCAAAAATAGTCCGGAGGGCAGAGTCTTCCTCCCAATGGTGTGCTGGATTTGCCTGCATCAGCGTTTTTGCCTGTGATGCTCCTCTGCCTGCACGGGCTCACCCTCCCAAGGAGTTGGAGTCCTTTCCCTGGCACGCTTCATCCCAGCAAGCTTGGGAGTGCCCCTGATTTGGGAGGTTTTATCCCCCCTGGCTGCAGCTGAAGTGTTGAGCCATGCTGGCTGAATATGGTCCCCAAAAGTCACTGCTCTGTGGCTCAAAGTGGCCCCATTCCCAAGCTGGGGGGGATTGTCCCCATCCCTGTGGTGACCATACCCACAGATGGTCTCAAGGGTTGGCATGGATGCCCATCTGATGTGCGGAGAGCCAAGGAGATTAAATGAATTTATGGCTGTGACACGGGATCATCTGTGGAGGAGCTTGTGCTGAGAGTTGAAGGAGGGGCTGGTCAGGGTCAGTCAGGGTTTGCACAGCAGGGGGTGGTCCTTGCTTCCAAAGGGTCCTCACAACACCGAATAAAAGTAAACCTTCCTGGTACCAGTTGTTAGGGATACATCCCAGGGTCCACCGTCCTCTTGGAGAGGAGAACAGGGCTTGGAAAACAAGCTGGCTCTGAGCCCTTCTCCTCCTGCAGCCTTGCTCTGCCAGAGCTAGGCATTAATTCATCACCTGGCTGCAAACAGCTCGGGAGTGCTCTGCTTCAGGACAGAGGAAAGGATGAGCTCTTCATCTCCCCAGCTTTCCCAGGAGCCTCACACAGAGCCATGGAGATGGGGTTTGGGAGCTGTGCCAGCCCGGCTCAGGGTCAGGTACCGGCAAATCCGGTGTATCACGCTCTGCTTGGGCTTTTTCCTCTGTGAGGGGCTCTGGCAGCGAGCCTGGAACGCCAGCGTGTCCCAGGGCAGGCCTGCAGCCAGGCTGGCCTCAGCAGGGGACTCCTGGATGAGCCAGCAGCATCGGGAATGGGGCAGTCCCCAGGTTTTCCCCTTTGCAAGGCCTGATGCTCAAGGTCTGCCTGAAGCTGGGGGCTGCTGACCTGGGCACGCTTATGTCATGATTCCTCTGGATTCTCGCCCTCTACTCTGCCCTTGTGAGACCCTGCCTGGAGTCCTGTGCAGAGTTCTGGTGCCCCAGCACAGGAATAAGGACATGGAAGTGTTGGAGCAAGTCCCAGAGGGGGCCACAGAGTTAATAAGGGGAGTGGAGCACCTCCCCTATGGAAACAGGCTGGGAGAATTGAGGCTGTTCAGCCTGGAGAAGAGGAAGTTGTGTGGAGACCTCACAGCACCTTCCAGGATCTAAAGGGAAGCTGGAGAGCGACTTTCCATCAGGAACTGGAGTGACGGCATAAAGGGGAATGCCTTTAGACTGCCAGAGAGGAGGTTTGGATTAGGCATTAGGAAGGAATTGTTCCCTGTGAGGGTGGGCAGGCCCTGGCACAGGGTGCCCCGAGCAGCTGTGGCTGTCCCTGGATCCCTGGCAGTGCCCAAGGCCAGGTTGGACATTGAGTCTGGGAGCAGCCTGGCACAGTGGAAGGTATCCCTGCCGATGGCAGTGGTGGCACTTAATTATCTTTAAGGTCCTTTCCCACCCAAACCATTCTGGGATTCTGTGACTTGTGTATTTGAGCTGTTAAAAGCAGAAGAAAAAGGTCCCCATAAAATTTCATGTGTATTGTATTTCTTGGATCTCCCCCAGCCACCTCCAAAACCAAGACCAGGCTGCAATGGCCAGAGTGTATCTGGTTAATAAGATAACCTAGACTATGAAGATCCATTCCAAAAGGATAATAAATGGGATTGCTGGAGAACAGGGAACAGGCACCTCTGTCCATCACACTACCACCCTCCTCCTCCAGGCCTGTTTATCTTCCTGCATTTCTTTGGAGAGCTGCTATTTCCTTCTCAGGGTGTCAGATCTGCTTGCAGGGTAGAAGGTGCAGGCTGGAGGCCACCTTAGTGGGGAGAAGAGGGTGAGCAGGATGGTGGAGTGGAG
Organism: Certhia americana; assembly: GCA_018697195.1. Lineage (NCBI taxonomy): Eukaryota > Metazoa > Chordata > Aves > Passeriformes > Certhiidae > Certhia > Certhia americana. The sequence goes on along the minus strand of CM031857.1, from coordinate 2,664,703 downwards.
CCAAGCTGACCTTCTCCCAGACCCTGACCGGGGCTGAGCCTTATTCCCAGGTGGTGGCTGATGCAAAGCTGCTTGAGCATCCTGAATTCTCCAGTCAAGTGGAAACCAAGGGGGTGATGCAATCAGAGATCCAGCAGCTGATGGACTGCTGAGCTCCCTCCACAGCTCCAACCATGTACTTCCCTGCGAATTTTTTACTGCCAGCAAGCTGAGTTCTTGTTCGTACACCGAGCAAATGAAAAAGTATAAATTTCCCCAAGCTTGGAACTGGGAGAGGGTCACCATTACTCACACCGGAGCTGACAATTAATAATGGAGATCTGACAAATTACACGCTCACCTGGGAGAGTGCACAGCACCTGGAGAATATTAAATTAATGCTCACAGACGCCCTGAGCTTGGAGCTGTGAAGTCCTGGTTTTGATACCTGATGGCAGAGCTGACCTCAGAGCTCCTGCTGTGGGCATGGTGAAGGCAGGATGGAGAATTCTTCAGGGAATTTCTGTCCTCCAGCTGCTGAAGCACTGTGATAGGACCTGGTTTTGCATTATTCAGGTGGCATAAATAATCTCCTGAGTCTAGAGGGGAAAAAAAAGGGCAGGCATGGCCTTGCCGAAGCTCCCTTTTGCAGAAGGTGACTGGGGCTGACCCTCACCAGTCCCAGTCCTGCTCTGGGCAAATGTGGCCTCCTGGGAGACAAGGAGGACCCAGTGCAGGACCTCTGTGAAGAAGAGCACAAGACCTGGGTGTCCCGCAGTCCCCAAAACCCCTGCATTATAGCTCAGCCTTTTTTCCTCATCTCCCACGGGCCACGGCACTTTCATGGGGTCTGGGCTTTGGTGGGAGGATGTGTGTGCAGCATTCAGCAGCACCTCTGCAGGGAACCTGGCCCCAGCAGGGGAGCTTTGTGGTGAATTCTGCCTGAATCCCTGAAAAGCTGAAATCCCCCACGCATTGGTGACGATTTCTGAGTCACAGCAGAGCTCATTGCAATGTTTCCAAGTCCTGCCCGCAGGAGGGATGCTCAGGGGCACAAGCAGAGGCCAGTGCTCAGCAGGATTATAAATAACTTGCCATGGGGACCTTCCAGCTTCCCTCCTTGGCAGGGTCGTAAATACTGTGCTTTGGGAAGCACCGGTGCATTAGTGAGGGCTGTAAAGCACCGGGGGCCTTGGCTGGGCACTGCTGGCTGAAACAGCAGCAAAAACCCAGTGAGAAAAAATGCATTCTATTTTCTTTTAAGAAACACAGCGATCTGCTGCCTCAAAGTGCACTTTAGCAGATTCACAAACGAAAGCCCAAAACAGGCAGAAGACCTCCCAAGCTTCCTGAGGCTGGGCTGGGCAGAGCCTTGGATCCTCTCCCTGTGCTTCTCCACACGCCATGTATCCAAGCAGGGTGGGCTTTCCTCTGCCACCCCGGGCAGGCAGGCACAGGTAGCACCTGAGCAAAATGTTGCAGCCAGAAGTCTCACAGAAGAAAATGCAGGCGAGGGAGGAGATAATGTCTGGTAAATGATCCTTCTCTAATTGCTGTTTTATGGTGGTTTGATGGCTGGTGTATAAAAACCCCAACAAGCTTCATCAAGGTTGCAGTGAGACCTTCTGAGAAGCAAAGGGCTGCTCTGAGGCTGCTGAGTGTGAGGGGGGGGCAAGGAGAGCCCCCAGCTTCTGACTCTTCTGACTCTTTGTGAGTCACCTTCCCGGGGGAACTCTCTTCTGCTGCCCTGGGAGCTGAGTGGGATGTCACCTGCACAGGGTCCCTTCACCAGGCAGGGTGGGTACCTCTCAGCAGCCCCCAAATAGCTCCCCAAATGCTGGGCTTAGAGGTTTTTTTGTTTTTTTTTTTTAAAAAAAAACACTACATGGAGAAGGTTTTAGGGGTGAACAATCCTGGCATGGTCCTGTCCAGAGTTGCTATTAGTTTCAGAGCTGCTGGAATCACTTAACTCTGGTGATCCCTCAAGGGGGAGGGACCAGCTCTGTTGCCAGTATCCATCCTCAGCTGGAGGTGTTGCATGCAGGGAGTAGGAGCAGGGAAAGCCACATCCCTGTGCTGGCTCTTGGGGACACATGGCTGTCCCTGGTGTCTTGTTCTGGGCAGGGAATTGTTTGGCCTCAGGCAGCCCTGCTCCCCTCCCAGGCTGCAATCACCTTTCCATGAAGATGCTCCTTGGCACCTTCTCCTTAGGCTGCTGTAAGGATGGGGGTGGGAAGCAGCTATTTCTGCCTGAGGAATCTGCCCAACCCCTTTTCTCCAGGGCTGTCCCACCCATCTGCCCTGGAGAAAAGGTTCTTTCCAGGTACCAGGGTGTCAGGTCCTGCTCAAAGCAATGATCTCTGTCCTCTCTGTTGAGGAAGCTCTCCCTCCTCTCCAGCACTGACCCACACTGGTCCTTGACCCTCTCTCCAGAGCATCCCTCTCCCACCTTGCTAGACTCACCACTGTTGCCGGGGCTGGAAGGAGTCACCCATCCCTGAGGACCCCAGGACATGGTCCCCAGAGGCAGCCCTGGTGGGTTGTTTCTGCCTGGCACCAGTGATGGCCCAGCTGTGGTGGCTCTTGTTTACTGGTTTGAGGCCTGCAAAAGATTAGGAGAAAACAGATGGCTCCTAATTGGCAGTGCCAGCTTACTTCCTGCTCTCCAGATAAACCATTAAATTAAGGCTTAAATCAAACTTCGTACAAGTTAGGAGGCTGCTTGTAATTATTTCAAAATCTAGACAGATTTAAGGGCCTGGATTAAGGCTCTGTTTACTGTAATGAATGAAAAATGCCTGCTCTGTCCTGTAAGGCTGAGCAGCAAAGGGTTGAAATGCTGGAAATGGGACCAGTGAAATCCTCAGGCTCTGGTGACTGCAGTTTGGGGGGAAAGCAAGAGGTTGTCGACTTTGGCCAGGCTTTTCTGTGAGAGTAGGCTGCTGTGATGGGGCTGCTGAGGAGCATGCAGCTCACTCTGGGACATAGTGACACCATCAGGAGGCTCTGGACATCCATGGGGAGTCACACCGTGGTTCAGGACTGAGCAAAGTCTTGGGATAATTTTAATTGAAGCTGAATGCAGCTCGGTTAAGATAAAGAAATTTTAATAAGCTGACCAGCTAAGGCTGATTAAAAGGGAGGGATGCCTCTGGATCTCCTGTGAGCATCTCCCACTGGAGCAGTGTGGATTGGCAGCTGCTCCAAGGCTATGCAGAAGCAGAAGCCCATGTGTCTGGGACATAGCAGTGTCACCTGTGATCCCTTAAAAAATTCTCCAGGAAGTGAGAGGTTTTTGTTGTCCTGAAAAACCAGTATGCCTGCAACTCTGAGTTGCAGAAATCCTCTGCTTCTCTGGGGAGATTATTCCAATGGCTGATTCTTCTCACTGAGAAAAATTGTCCTCTTGTGTCTAGCTGGAATATCCCCAGGGGAAAAAAACCTGCACCCATTACCCCTCATCTTTTCTGTCCAAGGGAATCTCCATCTTCTTAGTAGCCCCCCCAAGAATATGGTGATAATGTTCTTCTTTTCTCAAGTCTAGACAAACCCAGGGCTCTCAGCCTTTCCTCACCTGGCAGCTTTCCCAGACCTTAGGGTCTTCTCTTGGCCCTCTCCCACACTTTTTCTATATGGCATGGGACAAACTGAGCACAATATTGCAGAAGTGGGATAATGACTTCTTTGTCTCAGCTGGTGGTGCCCTGGCTGGTGGGGTCCCATTTTGTGCCCAGCCTGTTTCCCAAGGCTGATCCACAGATGCTCTGCTGCAGGGAAGGAGCTGATGCATTTCTGTGCTTTGCCAGGGAAGGTGGTAATACCCCACGCGTGGGCACTGAGCCCCTGGTAATTTCCTAGCAACCTAGAAAAGTATTGATTGTGCCAAGCAGCACATTCATGCTTCATCTCAGAGTGAAAAATTCGGTGCTGCCATGCAGTAAATTCAGCAAAGCATTCACAATTAATGCACAGTTCCTGGCCATGCCTTTTGGATAGGCTGCCAGCACTGATTGATGATCAGAATTCTGCTAACTGCTTTAAGGAGCAAGTTAAAATATCTGTGCTTTGGGCATGGAAAAACAGCCTCAGTGAGTAAGCTGGAAGATCACATTTAGTCTGGACAAGCCTTGCGGCTGCCTCTAAAGGAGTTCCATCTTCATCCATCCCTGGCCAGCCCCATGGAAAAGGAACAACTCCCATGGGCACGTGCAAAGGGTCAATTCTTGCTCCCATAGGAGGATTTTTAGTGAAGTGAAAGCTGGAGGTGCACCAGACCTCACAGCAACAGCTAAATGCCTTGGAAAGCAGATGGCTCAAGGAAAGAGTTCCTGCTAAATGGAACAGCAAATACCAGTATCAATATCCATGGGAGGGTTTGTGATCCCTTCTTCCTTCTCATCCAGAAAAGGAAGCCAGGTGGAACAGCTACTGGATAGGAGGAGAGAAATGTGAAGGTTTAAGAAGCGAGATCCCTTCAGGAAGTGCCTCTGGGAGACAAAAAGGTCTTTGTACAGATCAGACACGCAAAAGGCTGGGCAGGGGTAGAGGTGCCTTGTTTGCAGCTGGCTCAGGCAGAGAGGACTCTGCCAGCCCCATCTCCTGGGGGCTCCAGCTCTCCCTAAGGACCTCTCCTGACTCTGCAGGAGCTGCAGTCAATGGGTACACACTGGGAGAGTGGAAATTGAGGCTGGATATTAGGAAGAAATTCTGTATGTGAGGGTGGTGAGATACTGGAACGGATTGCTCAGGGAGGTTGTGGGCCTAGGTAAGACCTTGATCAAGCTGCTCTGCTGGGAGGTGTCCCTGCTTTTGAGCAGTGGCCAAGAGGGGCTCTTTCAGGCTGTTTATATATTCCAAGGGCTTTGCTGCTGTTCCCATTTCACTTAGGCAAAGGCCATATTCAGCTGGATGGCAAATCCAAGAGGGGAAGCTGTGTAACCCCAGCACAGTGAGGTGTCTCTGCAGGAAAGTCAGGCAGAGGAGCGCAGAAAATCCCGGTAGTGTTGCAGAGCATACAGAGAAAGGGCTCTGAGAGCCCACTGGAAATCAAGTGGCATTAAGGCATGAATAAGCAACTGGGAAAAAAAAAGGCCTGCATATTATAAAGAGGGAAGAGGAGGAAGGGAGCAATTCACTGTGGGAATGAAAGTGCTGCATCAGCCTGATGGCTCCAGCAGCAGCCGGAGGGATTGATCTGTGTGCTTGCTGGGAAATGTGCCACCACCCCAAACAATGGCTCCTCAGTGCTCCCCTGGGCACAACCCTCTCTGTGGGGCTCTGGGCATGCAGAAATGCCAGGTGCAAAACACCTCTCTGGGCAGGGTGGAGGGAACAGCCCCCTCTGCAGAGAGGATGCTCCACACAGGGTGGGAGGTGCTGCATTGGCCTCTTTGTGAAACTGCCTGGGCTTAGGTTGGAAGAGACCCTAAAAATCATCTTGTTCCACCCCCTGCCGTGGGCACCTTCCACTATCCCATGTTGCTCCAAGCCTGTGCCAGGGCCTCCCCCCTTTACAGCCAAGAATTCCTTTGCAATATCCCAGCTAACCCAGCCCTCTGCAGTGGGAAGCAGTTCCCTGTGTCCTGTCCTCAGTCTCTCTCCAGCTCTTCTGGAGCCACCTTAGGCACTGGGAAGGGTTCTGAGGTGTCCCTGGAGCCTTCTCTTCTGCAGGTGAGCACCCCCAGCTCTCTCAGACACCTGAGGCAGAGATAGTGAGGGGGAAGAAGGAGCAGGCAAGTGGATTGACAGAATTTATGGCTCCTGCACAAGAATGGGTGAAAAACCCCTTTGGGGTCAGGAGAGGAAATGCAGGGATGATTGCACTTGGCTTTTCTGCTGGTGTTGTGAGAAGGTGACCCAGCTGCCAGGCTCTGCAGAGTTAAACAACTTTCCTAGCTTGTGACAGAGAAATATGATCTATCTAGGGGAAAGCCGTACTTTTACAGCCTTAACAGCGCAGCGTGACATTCTGGAGCTTCAGTATTCCCCTGGCAGAGCGCTGGGTAAATGCCACTGCTGGTAAAGTCTGATGACCTCTCTGGAAATTCAGGGGCAGTTGTACGGTCTTGGAGGAGGACTTTGAGACCCTCATCCCCTGCAGCAAAAGGCCCAGATTCTCACCACTACGTACTGAACAGCAACTGTGTCCCAGGCAATATTCCAGTGCTTCCAGCTGACTGCTACGATTCCCTTAACGCTGTGGATGTTAAACAGCAGAGCAGGGTCGTGATCTGTTGCTGTACAGAATTTGTAGTGCACACAGAAAGAGCTGGGAACATGCCTTAGCACTAAAAAAAGAGAATAATCCTGCTCAGTGTCTGGTGTGCACGTGGAGAGACACAGGGTGTGCCCCAGGTGCTGGGGAAGTCAGATTTGTTAGCAGCCACGACTTGTTAAATGAATTTCCGTGCATTATCTGTTCAGGAGCTGACTGCAACTTCATTATCTCTGCTCGTGACGTAGGATTACTGCCAAGTTATTTCGTGCTCTGTTGATGGCTGCAGAGCTGTCAGAGTTTCCCTGGCCAGGGATCACAAGCGTGAAGCTGGAAGCTGCTTCCAGTGACCCCCAGCTCCTCCATGCCCCAGTGACAGTCCCACAGCAGAGGGGATTACTTTCTGTGGATCCTAGTGAGGGGGACGGCCACTGCTTTGGCACAGATTTCTTCCTGACAGATGCATTAGGGGAACTGTGGAGGATGCAAAGATGGAACTACGTACTGGCAGAGAAAGTGAAAAGGGGAACAAAGAAAAGGGGTTGTCTTCATACCTCCAGGAGTTTAGGCAGTAGAAATTAGAGTATGTAGGTGGGAATTCCCTCCAAAGGACATCCAATGGCATGGTGGCTCATGAACACTCCACAGTACTATCCTTTCCATAGAAAAAGGCTTTTGTGGTTCAGGAGTACCACAGCAGCCAGTCTGCCTTTGCAAAGGCTTGAAAATCTTTGTGTGCCAGTTCCTGGTTGAGTCCATCCCCATTTCTGCTTGGGAACTCTAACACTGACCCTCACCCATCATCTTTGACAACAGCAGAGACAATGGATGTCCTTGCTGACTGCATCCCTCACCACCAGTTGTTCAGGATTTTGGGAAGGAATGAGCTTTGTTCACCAAGACAGAGGGTGTAACCCTGTGTGGGAGTACTGGAGTTCTTGTCCCCTCAGTTTGGCTCCTCTGGAGTCCACAGCAACATTAATCACACCCTGACCAGCTGCTGGAGGGTTTGCTTTAAATCTCCCTAGACAGCTCTGGCTCTGCAGAGAGTTCATTAAACATGAGCACTTTCTGTCCTGAGAGAGAATTAAATGAGTTAACACATCTTAATGAGGAACTTAAGTGCTGGGTAATGGAAATGACAGTGAGCGCTGTGGGGTTGGATGCATGGATGGGGCACAGGGGACTCATTGGGAAGTGCCCGGAGACCTGGCTCCTGCTGGAAATTGTCCCTGGAAGATGTACAGTGCTCTGCCTGAAGAGCTGCACTGGGAGAGAAGTCCTGGAATCCCAGACTGGTTTGGTTGAGAGGGACCTTACAGTCCATCCATTCCCATCCCCTGCCATGGGCAGGGACACCTGCCAATATCCCAGGTGGCTTCAAGCCCTGCCTAGCTTGGCTTTTGACACTTCCAGGGATTCAGGGGCAAGCACAGCTGCTCTGGGCACCCTGTGCCAGGGCCTCAGCACCCCCCACAGGGAACAATTCCTGCCCAATATCCCATCTAACCCTGCCCTTTGGCAGTGGGAAGCTCTGGGATCCCACATCCAAAGATAATTATCTACACAACACAGTGTGACAGGCAATTAAACACTTTTACTGTGTGCTGCTGATGGAAAAGGTGGGGAAGGATGAAGGTGGGAAAAGGCAAAGATGAGGCAGGTGGCCAAAGACTGGAAATATGATCTGGAAAAATCAAAGGACATGCTGAGATTATGGATGGCCACAGAAACAGGATTGTCCTCTCAAAAGGCAATTAACACTTGAGATGCTTTGATATTACTCTGCTCCTATATTTAATCTAAAGTTAACAAAGCATAGCAAGGAAGATGCTGGCCTTTGGAAGAGCTCCTGCTACAGCCCTGACAACAACAGGGGAATTGGAGCTATGGCCCCCAAACAGGGGGGCTGTGAGGGGGAATGGGGCTGAGGGAGTGAGGGAATGGGGCTGAGGGAGTGAGGGAATGGGGCTGAGGGAGTGTGAGGGAATGGGACTGAGGGAGTGTGAGGGAATGGGGCTGAGGGAGTGTGAGGGAATGGG
>CM031857.1:2644801-2656458 GCA_018697195.1 Certhia americana | reverse complement strand
GGCTGAGGGAGTGTGAGGGAATGGGGCTGAGGGAGTGTGAGGGAATGTGGCTGGGGGTGATGCCTTAAGTTTTAAATTTTATACTTTTTAGAATCTGTGCTGATTTAGTGGGTAGTTTTAGGTTTCATATTAAGTGATACTATGCTTTCTTCACAGAATAGATAGACAAAATAATTCCTTCTCTAGTTTGATACCAAGGACAACTTTCCAGCCCAAAACCAAAAACAAAGGTGAAGTGAGAAAAAAACCCAAGGAGGATGGAACTTCATAACCTGAAGCTGTAATTGGACAATAAACTCCAATATGCTGATGGACCAGAACTTATAAAAGTGTGAGACCTCGTGGCTGGGTGTCCATTTTGTGCCCATTCTGGAGTGCATCTGGGGCGTGGCCCAGCCAGGCCCTTGTTAGGCCCAGGTGTGTCATTGAGGCCTTTTAATAAATAACCTGCTTTATCCTTTTGCTCTGGCTGCTCTCTGTTTCAGGTTAACTTCTTGAAGGCATCAAGGGATTGAGGGAATGTGGCTGAGGGAGTGTGAGGGAATGTGGCTGAGGGAGTGTGAGGGGAATGGGGCTGAGGGAGTGGAACCGTCAGCCTCAAATGGTGATTCTCTTCCAGCAGACTGCCACATACAATTAGTTAATTTGCTTTCCATGTTGTAAAGTGGCCCCTTGAAGTTAAAATCCCCATTCAGGGTGTGTTTCTCCCAATTCCCCTCCCTTTTGGTCGGATCCTGGGAATTATGCTCCAGGTTTGGGTGTGATCTGTCCTTCCCCCTGCTTTGCGGGACAGCACAGGCGTGTGTGAGGGCTGTTGCTGTTAGTTTAGCAGGAAGGTGGCATTAAAAAAAACCCAAAAAACCCAAAAAGCAATGAAAAGAAGTCTTACAATGGCAATTTCTTATTTTTTTCTGATGTCTCTATATCCGGGACTGATAAATATTCACATTTCCCTTGGTAAAAGGGAAAGAACTGTAAAGGGGAGTGGATCTGCTTTGAGGTGGAGCACAGATCTCAATAAATTCTAATCAGCTGCTCAGGAATGGACACAGGGGAGTGGGAATTGGTAGATAAAGCGGCAGCTGTTAAAATAAACACCGAGCAGCTTCTCCTGGCTGGATGAATCAGGCAGCCCCCTTTATTCATGTGTAACCAAGGAAGGTGACTTCATGAGGACTGGAGTTTTACTCTCAAGTCAGATTAAATTTTGATTTATGGCCTGGAAGATTACATTGATATGTACCTGTGGTGGAAAAGGCTTGGTTTCATTTAGAGCCCTGTTTCTTCCCTGCCAGCTAGGCACTTAGTCAAGAAAATAAAAAAGAAAAGAGGCTGCTGGGACAGAAATTCTTATTTTCCTTCAGGCCAGCCCAAATAATAAATCCGCAACCAATTAAACCTCTCACCCATCCCTGCTCCACAAACCACAATCTCTTGGAAAGCTCATGGCCCTAGCTGAGGTGAAGCTCCTCCATTCCTCTCACTGCACAGGTGAAGCTGTTGCTCCTCAGTGAGACATTTTCCTGGGTTTTGGTGATTTTATCCCAGGCCTGTTCCAGTTGTACCGCCTCTTGTTTCAGCCCATATCTGCTCTGATTTGCCTTTACAAATCCATTGCTAGGGATTATTCACACATATTTGCTTGCAAGCATTGATTAGTTTGATCATCCTTGCAATCATTATTCTTGCAAAGACCAGAAGCTTTTAGCCTGGTTTGTTTAGTTTTTAAATGTCAGAAGCGGTGAAGTTAGCAAACAGGGAGGTAAAGGGTGATAGAAATGACCCATTCTGATGTTAAAGCAGGAACTAGAAGTAAATTTAGAGACTTGCAGGTTCAGGGAAAGGGTTGTGGGTGAGAAAAGGACAAGAAAGAGGAGAAATGGGGGTGATGTCTCGTAGAGACATGGAGAAACTTTCCTGCAATACAGAGCTGTGTCTGCCAGTAAATCCCCTGGCACTTCAAGAAGGATCTTTGTGTTCCTTGCACTTAATGAGGGATTTTCCTGTTAACAAGTCCTCAACAAGTTTGCACCCAGGGGACAGAAGTGCTCTGCCCCTGGGCAATGGCAAAGTGCCAAAAAGCATCACAAGGACTCCACAAGCAGAGGGAAATGAGCTGAAACCTCCGTGCCAGATGGGACTGTGACTCCAAGGTCAGGGGTGAGGAATTCATTGCACCCCAAAAGTCACCAGTCCCAGGCTTGTCTCCACAGGCAGGACCCAAAGGAATGGATCTGGCCCTCAGAAAATAGAAATTAAGCTTGTAGACTGTTCTTTGCTCATTTTTTGGAAAGCTTTTCTCTCCCAATCTTTAATCAAATGTTTCTTCATCTTTTTATATAGTTCCTATCAAAAAGCCCATCTGTGAACAAAATTTCCCTCATTTCCAGCTTAATATTTTTTTCTACAAGTGGCAAAATGTTCTTGTCTGAAAAATGTTTAATAAATTTCCCTCTGTCTGTTGCTTTTATTAGCTGTGCTTTCCTATTCCTGACGATGCTCTCTGCCATCCCATGTTCCAGAGCCCTCTGAATTATTCAACCCATTTATTTCTGACTCTGGGTATTGTTCTGATCTGCCAGCATGTGCCAGTCAGAGAGGAATGGGGAAGTTTTCTTCCTCCAGGGGGGAATCGAAAGTCAGTCAGAGAAATCTTAACCTTCACTTGGGGACTTGCCTGACATGGGATACTTGTGGGAAGGTGAGGCTTTTAATGGTCTTCTGTATGGGAAAAAGCTCCTCCAGGACATTTTTCCAGCTCTGGTACCAACAGCAGAAGGAGGTGGAACTGCTGGAGCAACCTGGGATAGTGGCAGGTGTCCCTGCCCATGGCAGGGGGTGGGAATGAAATGAGCATTAAGGTCTTTTTCAACCAAACCCCTTCTGTGATTCCAGGAACTCTGCCTTGAGCTATGAAGAAATCCATCCTGGCCCATAACTATGACGTTGTACCTGCTCCAAAAGTGCACCAGCCTGCTTGTCATCCAAGGACTGGGGTGGGAAGTGTGGGGGTGTTGCCTGGGAAGGGAGAGCTGCCCACAGGCAGGAAAATTGTATTTTCACACACTGCCTTTCTGGCACTCATTGGCCAGAAAAGAAATATTCCTCCAGGCATGAAACAAATTGGTCCTATTTCTGTCCCCATCACCCTTAAAGCTGCCTAAAGGCTATGCTTTATTGGAGAAAAGGGCTTTATTATTTTGGAAAGCAGGCTTTTGGGGAGCAGATCATTATCAGAATTTAAGAGCTGGATAGAGGCTTAGCCATTGCTAAAAGTCTAGTGTTAAATGGGCTCCTGTTTACCAATAGTTGTACTTTCCACTTGCAGGGTTAAAAAAAAAAAAAAAAAAAAGAAAAGAAAAAAAAGAAAAGGCCTTGATTTCACCAAGGATATCAGGACAAAATAGGAAGTCATCAACAGGATTTTTAGCTGCATGTTCCTTTTGATTACCTGGCCCTTCCCTGAGCACACATTACTGCCAAAGCACTGTGAGCTGTTCGTCCTTGGTTTAAGCCCCTTTATTGTCTATCCCAGCTCTCCACTCTGTAGTTTCTCCAGCATGGAAAGCCAGGCTCATCTTGGCCTGGAAAGTGGTGGGCATGGATGAGTTTCTGAGGAACATCCTTGGAGTTTTCTCCCAACTTTTCCTTACTTTTCTGCATGAACCTCAGTGCAGCCACATCCTTATTCTGTCCTCACTCCTTTCTTGGGTGAGCCTGGAGCTGTGTTGGATCCTGAAGTCCTAAGAGCAGCTGGATTCCCAAGGATCTGTGACCAACCACCACTTGTCAAAACTGCCTCCTTACAGCTCCACCTGGCTGAAGATGCTTCCCCATCCACCAGGGACCTCCCTGTCCACTGAAACAACCCTGACTGTCCACCCAGCATTGGCACAGGACGGGGTTGTGTCCCCTGGGCTGCTCCTCAGCTCTACAACTGGAGACCTGTGCACCAGCTCCTGCCAGGGCTGTGAAACTCAGTGCACTCATTAGGGATTCAGGTAGGTTCTTTCCGAACCTGAGCAGCTTCTCTTGTTTGTGTGATGCAGCATTTGAGATAATAAATCCTCTGGGAACAGGGTTGTGCTGCAGAATGCACCAGTGAGTGCCCAGGCTGGGGCTGGAACGGCAGAGCTGGAATTATCTGGGTTTTTCCTGTTATTTGCAGAATTCAGCCTCATGTTACCCTGGATGAGAGAGAAGCTCTTGCAGTCATAATTAAATGTCACATACATTTAACGGAGTGCAAGTCTCTATTCCAAACTCCCTCTTCCATCTGGTTCCAGCACAGCTGAGATCAGGCTCTTCACAGCCTGGGAAATGATATTAGGGCAGTTGGTGTTTATCACAGCCATGACTGATGCCTGCAGTCAGCTCGTGATATAATGAAGGGAGTTTGGGCAGCACAATGGGGATGTATATTTAGAAGATGAAATAGGGCCTTGCGAGCCATTAAGTACCACAACACTACCACTGGGGAGTGTAAATAAGAAGTGGAATACAAGGGTGGCTGAGTCACCATGGTGGGGAGGTGTTCTGCACCTAAAAAAGCACCTGTCCCCTCCTAAGGGAGGAGAGCTGGGGTTACATGACACTGAACTCTGACCCCTCTCGGACCAGTGCCTCCCAGCCTGCAAGCTCCCAGATAGCTGGAATGAGGGGCTCTTCCATTTTACAGAATCACAGAATTACAGAAATCCCAGATGGGTCAGGCTGAAGGCACCACAGTGGCTCATCTGGTCCCAGCCCCTGCTCCAACAGGGCCATTCCAGAGCACAGGGCACGTCCAGAGGGGTGTGGAGTATCTCCAGTGAGGAGACCCCACAGCTCTCTGGGTGATCTGTTCATGTGTGGGCACTGCCCAGGGCAGAAGTTCTGCCTCATGTCCAGGGGGAATTGCTGGGCTCATTCCCTGCTTATGGCTCTGGTGCCACTGCTGGGCCCAAAGTTGAGCCTGGGCCCTGTTCTGACCCTCCTTGCACACAGAAACATCCAGGGACACCCAGGGGACACTCAGGGACACCCAGAGACACTCAGGGACACTTAGAGACACACAGGGACACCCAGGGCTGAGGGCCCCTCTCAGCTGGGGCTTCTCTCCAGGCTGAACTGCCCCAGCTCCCTCAGCCTTTCCTGGGCATGGAGATGCTCCAGGCCCTTCCTCAGCTCCAGGAGCTCCTGTCCCTGCTGTGCTCAGAGCCCAGAACTGAACACGACATCCTTGTTCTAAACGTGCGAGATCAGGTTAGCAGTGAAGTTCAGCAGGGGCTGGTTTCTGACAGGAAATCACTGGGCTGCTGCTCACAGGGAGTGACAGGGCTCAGCCATCACAAAGATTTCTGCTGTCTGCCTCCCCACACGCCAGTTTGTGTCTTCATTTCAGTGGTGATTCCCCTCTCCAGGCTGACAGCAGCTCTCACCATCTGGAGAGGGTTGTGCTTCTCCTTGGCTGGGCCTTCCAGCCGGGAGCTGCCCGAGGAGCTTGAGGAAACGGCGCAAGCTGGGAAGTGCCAGGTGGTTATTTCTCCACAGAAATAACTGTCCTGGGATGCCTAAACATGAATTAAAGAGTGTGCTCCAAAGTGACCTGAGAGCAAAGGAGTGCTAAAAACTGGCATCAATCCAGGCTGGAGGATGAGCAGATTGAGAGCAGCCCTACCCAGAAGGGTTTGGGGGTGTTGATGGGTGAGAGGCTGGCTGTGCCCTGTGCCCTGGGCTGATCCCACAGCCTGGGCAGCAGGAAGGGGGGGGAATCTGCCCCTGTGCTCAGGTGATCCCCCACCTGCAGAGCTGCCCCAGCCCTGGGACCAACAGCAGCAGGATGTGGAGCTGCTGGAGAGAGCCCAGAGGAGCCCTGGAGCTGCTGCAGGGCTGGAGCCAGGCTGGGAGAGCTGGGGGTGCTCACCTGGAGAGGAGAAGGCTCCAGGGAGAGCTCAGAGCCCTTGCAGGGCCTAAAGGGGCTCCAGGAGAGCTGGAGATGGGACAAGGGATGGAGGGACAGGACACAGGGAATGGCCTGGACATCAGAGCTTGTTCAACATGTGATGCTGACGAGGAATAGGCCATGGGCTCATTCAACAAGCGACATTTCACAGATATGTTTAATTTTGAGAACTCATTGAAAAATCCCCAGAGCAAGCTGTTTGTGTAAAGTTGAAATGGAGCTGGCTCATTTTCCCATTTGGGACTTCTGCTTAGAATTTTAATTTACGCATGTGATAATAGTGAAGAAAGTCCCAAACCAGACCAGTCCTTTTAGAATCACAACCAGAACAAGATTATTTGGCTTCTGAACAGACTTTTTGAGATTATTTGAAATGGGAATTCAGAGAAGTTTTTGTCTTTATCTGCGGTTGTGTATGACCCAAAGGCTGGAGAGAGCAGAGTGATTTTCCATGATTTCTGTGGTGTGGACTGCTGGCTGATTTACTGCAGATGAGTGAATTATTAGCAAAATATCTGTGTCCTTCTGCCTTTATTAAAGGCATCAAACAAGCAACTGGCATTGTTGAACTACTTTGTCAGGGAGAAGAAAACCTCCTAGGGCAGGAATATTGACGGAGTTTGTAAACTCTGTCCTGACCTTTCTCCTTCACATAAACTTGGGGGCTGAGTCAGGACAATAAATCTGCTGCATCTCACTCAGGAAGAGAAATGATTACTCATCTCTCCATGATGAAAGGGACTTTTTCCTGAAGCCTGGCTTGCTGGTGATTTGCAGACCTTCCATGGAAGGAGAAGGGACTTATGCAGCAATAACGCAGCCATGCATGGGGTATTTTCATGTCTTCAGAAAGGCATCCAGATGTTTCTGTGTTATTGCTGGCCATGGAGGGGAGAAACAGAAGCAGGAAAAAAGATGCTGGCTAGGATCTAAAAATCATAGATGGGCTGTAGGTGAAGCATGGAAAGCGGAGAGCAAGGAAAAGAGGGATTTTGCATCATCCTGGAATAAGTAAACACAAGAGCAGACAAAGGCAAGAGAAGCAGGATCTCCATGGAGATTACCAGTGCAGATTAATTGAATAAAAAATCTTTTCACTGTTTGCAAAGGTTCCTCCCAGGGTCTTTGAAAGCAGCAGAAAATGGAAGATGTGCTCCATCAGCCTGGCATCATAGCTGGGGTTGGACATGAGGGCTCTTCCAAGGAGCTCTTTCCACACCTTCCTGGAGTAGAGAGGCAGAAGTGGGGTTAATGTTCTCCTCGACAGCAAGAACCAAGAGCTTATTTATGATGGACAGCAGCTTAGTGGAGCCATGTTTGAACAGCCCTATAAAGAGCAGAAGTGGTTTGAAAGCCCTGAATGAAAGCCAGTCAGGTTTTTAACATTTTTTTTAAAGCCTCATCAGGCTCTAAGCAGAGTTTGGCTTTGGTGCATGGCAGATGGCTCAGGAGATGTTTCTCTGCTCTATACATAGTAATTTTTGACCTAAATCTACTTTTGCCTCTTCTACAGAAAGCACATGTATTTTTGCTGGGGTGGGAGATTTCCAGAGCAATTCCAGGATAGGTTTTCTGAGAAAGGAGCGGGGAAAGCCCACTGCCATTCCCTGAGTGGAAAATGACCTATCCCAGAGACCATGCCAGGTTCTCTGCAGTCAGTAGAACCAGCAGCTCTCCCCTCCTGAGGGCACAAGTGCAGCTTGGCCTAATTCATTTGCACCACTGGAACCTCTTTCTTCATCACCCTGAAGTTTTGGGAACCATTCCTAGGGTGCAGCTCTGGGCCTCAAGAACAACATGGGCTTGGAGTGTAGCTCAGCAGAAAGAGAATCATGGAATGGTTTGGGTGGGAAGGCACCTTAAAGCCCATCCAGTGGCACCTTCCACTGTCCCAGACTGCTCCAAGGCCCATCCAACCTGGCCTGGAACAATTCCTGAAGCAAAACTGCTTTGCCCCTGCATGTCACAGTGTTGGTGACAGGTGTGTCACGACAGGAGAGTGCTTTTTCTCTTGAGGAGGAGCTCGGAACAGACAAAACGTCAGCTAAAACCCAAGATGTGAAAGAAGAGGGTGAACGCTCAGTGCAGCTGCATCCGAGATGAGCCAAGCCCAGCCAACTCAGCAGGACCTCGAACGAAGCCTGTTAAATATAATGCCTCTGGTACCTCCAGCGCTTTTCCCCAGAGCTGGCTGCTCATCCCCAGCGCCGGGAGCAGCCTCCGCGGTGGCACAGGATGAGAGGCACGGGTGCTGTAGGGTTTATTTGGAACACCAGAGCAGGAGGCTGCGGCGAGGTCACCTGCAGTGCCCGTGCAGGTGCGGGTGCTGAGGAGCACCGGCCAGTCCCACCCTGTCCGCAGCCAGCAACCCCTGGCTGTCCCTCGGCAGGGTTCCACCCCCCTGCTTCTCCCGGGGCTTAGGGAAGGAAGAGGAACCGCAGCATCCCCATCGGGGATGCTGTAACACAGGAATCCTTTCAGCGTGCTAATGCGGCGGCATTAGCGCTAATGGGCACCGCCACCAGCAGGCTCTCGGGAGGATGCCGAGCGCTGAATTCCACTAATGCTTCCTTAATCCAACCAGTCTTTAAAAGAGTAATGAAAAGAGCTCCTGTTTGCAAATAACCAGGGCAGAGCAGGGGATTGTGGCCGTCTCCGGGCTTCCTTGCTCTTTACCCGGAGAGAGAACAGCCCTGGGCTGTGGGCTCTGCCTCGCATCCTGTTACCAAATCCCGCCCTCGGAACCAAGAATCACAAGTGTGTCCTGTTAAGTAACCAGGCTGCCTAAGCTTGGTCTGATGTACTGAAACAACATTTGCAAAGTGCAAATCCCGCTGTCAGTTACGTAACTGAATTATCCTTCCATATGCCAGACAGCAATTCTACAGTTAATTGATTTTAATCTAATCATTTGTAGCCAGTCACCAGTTTTAATCAACCCTGCCCACCCCCAGCCCGTCGTTTTGCATGAGCCATCTTTCCAGCAATTACTGGTTTTAATTATATGAAAGTCTGGTTATGTTTCATTAATTCTTGTCACATTACCACAGCCCTCCATTTCCACATCCAGCGTCCAGCCACCTCGGCATCATGATCCATTACAGTGGACAAACAGGAGCATCCTCGCTCCAGCTTCATTAGATTTGGAATGCTAATCAGCGAGATTCAGAGGAGGCAAACCACTGGTACTTGCCCCTTTTCCTCTCCCTCCTCTGCTCTCCACAGTCAGAGCAAAGCCACAGCCTGGCTCCAGCACTGGGCACCTGCTCCTGGCCTGGGGGCATCTGAACCAAGGCAGAGCCCCAAATATCTCAAAATGCTTCATTTTCCCTTGAGGAAAGGTACTCGGGTCCTCCCAGGGGAGGAGGAATATTCCTCACTACTCCAGTTCCAAGACTTATCATGTCCAACCTGAAATGCCCCTCGGGGGTGGGCAAAGGGAAAGGCACAAATCCTGGAGGCTACTGGGGAGCAAACACAGTGAGGATCCCTGTGCCACGGGGTGGGTGCTCTCCCCAGATGGAGGGTGATAGAAAGCAGGGGCAGGGCAAGGAGGAGGAGGGGGGTGGGGTGGTGAAGGAAGGGTGGGAACCGACCTCCAGAACATGACATTTGGGATGTCATGCCCCAGGCAGCTCCTGCAAGAGCCTGGATTTGGTGTGAGGCTGGAGAAGTGACTGTGTGTAACTGGGATCAGTGGGATGTACCTGGTTAGCACTCAGGATGTGATCCATGCCAGGGCAAGGGGCAGGAGGGATGAAATTCCCCCCATTCAGCCCAGTTTGGCTGACTCTGGAGTCTTGGGAATGGTGGCCTGACACAGGGGCCTTCCAACCATTCCATGATTCTCTGATGGTTCTGTGGCCCAAGCTGAGTGGGCAGGGTGTCCTTATCCTTAGGGAAAGATTGATTTGGCAGGAAAACTGCAAGCAGAGCGGGATTTTTGAGCAAGTGTGAAGTTCAGAGGCTCGTGGGTATTTAGAGCTGCTGGTGGCGTGGAGCTGCCTGCTCCAACTCAAGCCCACGTCCAGGTCCCAGCTGAAAAATGCCTCAGTACCACTGGGCTACAGAAACGAGATTGCCCCAAAAGCAGGCACTGGATCCCAGCTGCACGAGCAGCCAGGGCATGTGCAGGGAGCCCCTGCCTCTTCTCCCCCTCCACACAGCTCCAAATCCCCTCTGGGATTTCCAGCAGTGACAAAACCTCACTGGGTAGTGGTGGAGGTGGATCCCCAGGGATCCCTTTCCTGCCCCCATCACCAGGAGTCAGTGATGCTGAGATGGAGAACAGGGATATTCCCAACATGTGGGCTTGAAGGATGAGCCAGAGAGGATTTTGCCTCTGAAAACACTCTCCCTACAGGCTGGCTGTTGGTCTGGGTGACAAGCCATGGATCTGGCTTGTTCCCACCGAAGCAAATACCTAATAAAAATGAAGGATTACTTCATCTTTAGCTGGAAAGAACAGGAAGCCCTGCTATTCACACCAGAAAGTTAATATTTCCTTTTCCTAGCCTGTCTCTGTAGGAATCCATGTGCTGCCCAGAGATTTGCCTAGAGCTGGTGTGGGGGAATGAAGATGTTAGGGAGTCTTACGGGTTGTCCCAGATCCTTCTGCTGGTGCTGGGGGGCATGTGGGTATGGAAGAGCCCTGGCCACGGGGCTGGAGGGTTTCTGTCCTGTCCTGTGTCTCTCAGGACTCATCCTCAACCCAAGGAGGGGCAGAACCCCCCCCCACCCTAAAGAGGCCAGGGAAAGGAGCCACAGTCACTCCAAAGGAGATGTCACACATCAATAATGGATGACCAGCGGAACAAGGCTTTTATGGACAGCCAATAAGGCAGACAGGAAAAGTCTGGTTCTGTCTGAGCGAGTAATCTTGGCTCTGGGGACCACTTTGTGTTTAATCCTCCCTTTCCCCACTCTGGCCAGTTTTATATAGATATGAATTATTGAATCCAGCCGAATTTTGCCTGCATTCCAGCCAGCCATGACCTCCGTTGCTGAGGGCTTGTGGCAACACTGGTAGGGCCCCAGCAGGAATGCTCTTGAGGGAGTTTCTGTGTGTGTGCATAACTGAGCTGGAAGTGATCTATATGGTAACTGGAATGACATTACCACCTCTGTGCTGGGAATTGTGTAGATGATCCAATTTAGCACCTCTCCACTCAATAGGAGCATTTTTTACACATTTATTATGCTGTAGATAAACCCTGCATTAATTACTCATTTATCATTTCTAAGATTGTCTCTCACAGGGAAGAATGGAGAGTCCTGAGCCGAGTGTTAGCATTGGAGGCAGAATCTGAACTGCCTGGACCCGGTGGCATTGTGGGACAGGAGAAAAGCCACCAGCGTCCTGCTCTCTCTGGCTTTGTGACTGTCCTGGAACCACGGGAACCCGTTTTCCGTGAGCACTGCCGGGGTCCGGGGGGTGAGGAGGACAGAGCCCGGGAGGAGCAGCGGTCCAGGAGCCGTGTCCAGGGCAGGGACAGGCGGACAGCAGAGGGCCCTCGAGCCCTCAGCAGGAGCAGCGCCCGCCTGGGGATGCTGGCAGCCCTGCCCGCTGCTCTCAGAGACTGCCCGAGGGGTTAAACTTCGTTTGGAGACGGAAGAGAAAGAGAAAGAGAAAGAGAAAGAGAAAGAGAAAGAGAAAGAGAAAGAGAAGAGGAGAGGAGAGGAGAGGAGAGGAGAGGAGAGGAGAGGAGAGGAG
>CM031857.1:2626320-2644791 GCA_018697195.1 Certhia americana | reverse complement strand
AGGAGAGGAGAGGAGAGGAGAGGAGAGGAGAGGAGAGGAGAGGAGAGAAGAGAAGAGAAGAGAAGAGAAGAGAAGAGAAGAGAAGAGAAGAGAAGAGAAACAAGACAAGGGTAAAGAGAAAGGAAAAGGAAAAAAGGAAAAAAATGAAGAAAAAGAAAAGGATAAAGAAGAAAGGAAAAAAAGACATAAAAATAGAAAAAAATGAAAAAAAAAAAAAATCTCTGTTTTCCCAGAGAATGTGCAGAGAATATGTCTGCAGGGAGCAGTGCTGTGGTGATGGAGTGCTAGGTCATCCCCTTCCCACCCCAGGGATTTGTCATCAATCTGCCTTTGGCTCAAATCTGAGCAGGGGAAGGAGAAAACCCCCTCCCTTGGACGGCTTGGGAAGAACCTGGAAAGTTATTTTGGTATTTTGAGTGGGAGTGGAAGGAGGATGCCAGGCTGGGTGTTTCATCCTTCCCATCTTCCCCACTGTCAAACAGAGAGCTCCTGCCTTCCTTCCCTAACTCGGGAGAGGTGCCCTGAAGGAGCCGAGTTGAGTCTCCTTAGCAGGGAGAATGATCCCTGGGAGGGATCACTTCCTTGGGAGCTGAATTTCCTTGGGCTCACCCCCTGCCCCAGTGATCCTCACCTCACCCGGGGACGGTCCCATCTCCAGATCCCACCTTTGTGTCTCATCTCTGTGCCGAGCACACGGAGACCTCAGCATCTCTTGAATAGCAGCAGCTGTTTAGGAACCCGGAGAGGGAATTGGGAAGCCCAGGTGGGAAACAGGGGCTTTGCCTTGTGCAATGTCCAGGAAATCTTGTCTGCCCCCTTAAACCCATGGCACGGGCAGCACCAGGGCTCTGCCCTGATCTCCGTGTACATCCCAGCCCCTAAATAAAGCTGTTTCATGTGATGGCATCAGGGAGGTTCAGGTTGCTGCCATTTCCTGGGCCCAAATCCCTGCCCTGACGGGATCCATCAAGACTTCTCTACTTTGCAAAGTAGAGAAGGAAATTGCCAGTAAGACCTTGCACCTTGCGATCTGTTGTGGATATTTGCCTTGCTCATTTATGTGTAAATAAGCCCTTTTCTCTCTGACACCAAGCAGGGGCTGCAGGCGGCTCTGGGCACAGAGCTCATCCTGCACCGGACTCAGAATGTGCAGATGGAGAACTGGAGAACAAAGAGCTAATCCCGAGTGACCTGACATCATCCCCAGCATGGAGAACAAGGTGTTGAGCCGGGCTGCCGCTGAGCACACCTATTAAATGTGTCCTCTCTGCCATGAATTATGTATCTCTGCATTCCCATTTCCCCACCGCCGCTTGTTTGATGAAATTCTCCTCAGCTGATAAAGATTAAGCCACCTTCTTCAAAGCGCAGCCCCGAAGCAGCCCTGTGCTTCATCAGCGGGGGGTGAGGATGCTGCATTCCCGAGGGCTGCCCTGCGGGGCTCCGAGGTGCAGCATCCTCCCCTGGGCAGCAAACGCGGGCCGAGGCTGGGCACCCGGGTGGGACAGGTTTGGCAGAGGCCAGGAGGGTGTTTTACACAAGGTGAAGGGTGGGCTGAGGGCTGGCAAACCTCACCCTGGGAGTTTCTCCTCTGAACAGCACTGCCTGGGGCTGGATGAGGGGCTCTGGAGAATACAGCCCCCCACCCTGCAGACACTCCAGCAGCAGCAGGGAGGCTTCCCCAGGACATGGGGAGCACAGGGGGTGTTTAGCTGTCTGCTTTTAACTGTAGGTAGGAGGGAAGAGATTTATTCAGATCATAACCTGAGATGCTGGCGCAATCCTGGTCTCTGTCTTCATACTTGCTTTTGTCTTTTCCCTGGGGAGAACAGGTATCCCTACAAACTCACAGCCCTGCTTCAGACAGGAGCCAAGCCTGCCCCTGAAGCACTGAGAGTCACAGCTCTGGCTGCAGCAGCTCAGGGGTTACAGAGCTGAGATGTCACACAGCCACTTGCAAGTGTTGGTCAAACACAAACAGCAGAGTGCTTGAGGACCTGCCGCTCCCCTTGGTGACAGGAACCAGGGAGGGTTTGTCTTCCTCAAACACTGTTGGGAGAGGGGGAAGAGTGTGTGTGTGTGTCTGTCTTGAGCACATTTCTCAGGTGTGGTGTCCAAAAATAGGCTCAAGGACAGCACAGCTGCCAGTCTCATGAGTTCCCCCCAGACACTCAGCTCCTGCCAGGACAGGAGTGTTTCTCCTGTGGGAGAAATGGTGTGCCCACCCATTCCTGCAAGGACTCATGCAGAGTTCTCCTCCATGCTGGCAGCCTCCATCCCCAAAGCTGTGAACAGGCTTTTCCTTTGGATTTTTCCACGATGTTCAATCTGGAGTAAAGGAAAAAGCCACCAGCTGCCATGAGGCTCTTACAGTGCAGAGAAACAGAGGGAAAGAGGGGAGAAGAAACAGCTAAGTGAGATCTCCTCAGGCTTGACCTCACCAGGAGGTGAGGTCACATCTCCTGCCTCCTTACTCCCCTCAGAGCAGATGTTCCCAGTGAGCAGACAGAGCAGGCTCTTAAACCTGGAGGTGCAGTGAAGTGGGAGTCTCTGGGAAGGGCTGCCTTGAGCCATGCCCACACAACAGCACTTGCCCTCTGCAGGATGGATAATTATTCTATCCTTGCTTCCCTCCAGCTGAGGTCCCCTCCCATTGCCCCAGACCTGTCTGGTTCTGTGTCAGACTTTTCCTGATGTCATGGGACATCACTCCTTGAAAAGCACAAGGCAAACAGGAGGAAGCGCCTGGCCTGTTTGACAGTGAGGCAATATTTGCTCTGGTGTTCATTTCCTGAGGGCAGGGAAGATGGATGGGGCAGCAGGCATGCTGCTGACGTGCCACCCTTGCCTTACCAAGCCCCCCTCTCTGCTCGGTGTGGGGGTGAGGACACACGGTTTGTGTTTGAGGAACCCTCCTGGCCCTGATCCCACCACTGCTGACCCAGAGAACATTTGAGGGTGTCAAATCCCCCTAGGGTTGTTTTCCTGCTGAATATTGGATTAGAGAGGCTGGATTTCTGTTTGCCAGGATACTTTTATTTCACTGGACTTGGTGCCCTGAGAGTGAGCTGCAAAAAGGGGTGAGCAAGCAGAGACAAGCACAAGAGGTCCTCCTAAATATCTTTTGCTTTCTGCTTAAATATTGGAGGCAAAGACTTCTTCATACAAATAACATCTGCGTGGACACATTCCTCCTCTCATGCTCCTCAGTGGGCAAAAAGTTAGGGATGGCAATGGGAATCTTTACAGGGACACGTGGAGACACTGACAGGTTTCCACAGTTCTGTGTAATTTTGTTAGTTGTGAAATCACCAGCTCTCCACCAAGGTACAGGCAATTTTCCTTAATGAGCCCATAAGAAGGATGTGGGCTGGAGGTGACCTTAAAGCCACACCCAGTGCCACCTCTGCCATGGACAGGGACACCTTCCACCATCCCAGGCTGCTCCAAGCCACATCCAGCCTGGCCTGGAATGCTTCCAGAGATCCAGGGGCAGCCACAGCTTCTCTGGGAAACATTCTGTGGGAATGCTCTGTCTGGTGGTGTCCCTAGAGGACCTATCCCCACAGGATAGCATCAGCTTCCTTTATCTCTGCTTCCTTTCCCCAGCAGTTTTCAGCAAATCAGAGGAGTCAGATGCTATCAGCACCTGCAACTCTTTTTTTTTTTTTTTTTTTTTTTTTGAAGTGGTGCAGAAGCACATTGGTGACTTTGAGAGTGCTAAAAAGAAGGGAGCACCACGAGGTTAATAAATCTTCCTCTCAGCAGTGTCCATTCCTGTGTCCTTACCCCTTTCCTGGCCCTGCAAAGAGAGGTGACACCCACTCATTCCTCAGCCCTGCTTTGAGTTCCCTGCTCTCTTTCTGGAGGAGGAAGAGGTGGATGTGTCTTGGGAGAAGGGGAATCACTCCACGGATGAGTTATTGGAGGGGAAGTCTGGTCAGGCTTACAGTCTGAGTGGTGTTATAGTTGCTGCCCCAAAAAAGATCTCTGTGCTCCCTCAGCACCGCAGGTCTGAGTGTGATTTATGGGATCCAGAGAGCCCATACCCACATCTGTGCCAGGATGAGCCTGCAGTCTCTTGGATCATGCCCTTCCCAGAGGAACACAAGCTCCTTCTCCTACTCTTCAGCTTCTGCTCTGCACACAGGTATGGCTGCCCCACCCAGCACTCAGACCCGACCTTCCCTTTCCTTGGCACTTCCCAGGTTGTTTTCCAGGAGTGCAGCTTGGCACTGGCAGAGATCTGCCATCTATTAATTAACTCAGTACCTGATGGGTGTCAGCATCCCAAAGGGATTCTGGAATGGCATTGAAAATTATGAAGGGTTGGGAGGCAGTGATTTATTGCTGGAAGATTAAAGGAGTTAAATATGAAAAGCTCAAGTGAATGACAGCAGAGGAGAATCTGAAGCCTGTGCAGAGTGGTTTGAAGGGTATAAACACCCAAAAGGGAGTAGGGGCATTGCTGAGATGGGAGATTTCAGCAAAAGCCCTCGGGAAAGCTCAGGGCAAGCAAAGGGAATTGCCCTTTGCCACCTGAAAATATTGGTGTCCACACTTCCAAATTCACTCCTCTAATCTAAATGCAGTGAAATATTTTTTGCTGTAATCAAGCAGAGACATTATTGGAAGGGCAGAAACTCAGTTTCTCCCTCCTTTTCCCCTCAGTGCCTCGAGTTTCTGTGTGCTCAGCTCTGTGGCATCCCCTGCACCTCAGGGACCCCTCAGGCCCTCAGAGACGTGTCCTGGTGCCAGCACAGACTGTGAATGCCAGGCAGAGGCACAGAGAGAAAAACCTGCTTTCCTCTGGAGCACTCCATTGTGCTGTCAGAAACTTGCTTGATCAGAAACTTCAATTTCTTAACGCTCGCCAGGTGCTGCCTCTGCAGCAGTGCAGGAGAGCCGTAAGTTATGCAGGCTGGAAAAAAAATCCCTCCCTGTGAGGCTGCTGAGGCACTGAGATGGGTGTCTGCCCTGGATCCCTGGAAGTGTCCAAAACCACGTTGGATGGGGCTTGGAGCACCCTGGGACAATGGAAGGTGTCCCTGCTCATTGCAGGGCTGGGAATGAGATGGTCCCTCCCAAAACCCAGCCCATGATCCTACAAAAAAGACTCTCAGCAGGGTTGTTAATAGCAAGATCCATGCAAAGGAGCCGTGGATGGTCTGTTCTTCCTTCAGCGAGGGATTCTGGTTCCGTGCCTTGCAAAAATGCTCACTCCCAGCAATAGTGGCTTTGCCGCCTCACCCTGTGCCTCAGAAAAAAAAGTGTTGACATTTTTCTGGGGTTTTATCTTTTTTTTTTTTTTTCCCTTTAAAATGTTTGTACCTTTTGAACCAATGCTGATTATACATTTTTTTAATGGACAACATTTTATCAATACAGACAGCTGGGACCAGGATGCCAACTAAAGTCATGGAAAGAACTACTGCTGTAGCAGAGCACCTTTTTTTTTTTTTTTTCCCAAATTATGACATCAACTTACTTGCAACTTTCCAATCCATTTCCCCCCAATTAATCTAAAGTGCTCTATTCTTAGGGGGATTTTGGAGCTGTGATAAAGCAAGTCAATAACCTGCTTTCTGACCCTCTGCTAAACTGCTAATGACTTTTTTTGGTTTTATCTCCCTTTTAGTGGGCGATGGACATAGTCGGAACCTGCCCTTCAGCCCCTTGGATTTCTTCATGGAAATGCCGCCTCCAGGGAGCATTTCCATTGCTTGTAGCTTCCAGTGGCTGTCCTGGCCCAAAGCACCCCGAGAGGGATCCCTGGAGCAGCAGGAGGGACACGAGGAGGTCTCTGTGCTGGAATTCCTTCAGGGTTACTGAGTGCTCACATGCTTCCCAGGAGTGCAGCCTGCAATTAGCCACATTGCTTAATTGCTGGCTCTCCTCAGCCTGTGCCAGCCAAGTCTTCTCCAAACATCCATGGAATATTCTGGGTGGGAACAGACCCCCAGGGATCTGGGAGCACTGCTCCTGGCCCAGCACAGGATAATCCAACAGTCCCACCCTGGTCCTGGGAGCATTGTCCCCACAGGAGCTTTGTGAGCTTCTGAACTCCAGCTCAAGGATCATTGAAATCCCTTCCTATCAGGCATTCTCTATCTTCACTGGGGGGCATGGGGAGCAACTCAGCAGCCCCTCGCTGCCATCATCTCCACAGCCAGGGCTGCTTTCATCTCTCATGTGTCTTTCCAGCTCCTGAATCATTCCCATAACTCTTCCCCGCATCCTCTCCCATTTATCTCTCTGTTGTCTTGGAGCCTGGATGCAGGAGCAGATCCGTCATTTCAGAATCACTTTTCAAGGAGTGCAGCTGCAGCTGACAGAACCTCCTGGCTCCCCATGGCAGCTCTTTCCCTGTAGCACTTCCCTCAGAGCAGGGTCCCCCTAGAGTGTGGGGTGTCCAGCTCCTGGCTGCTTACAGCAAGCACAGGGCAGGCAGAATTCCTCCAG
The DNA here is from genome assembly GCA_018697195.1 of Certhia americana. Lineage (NCBI taxonomy): Eukaryota > Metazoa > Chordata > Aves > Passeriformes > Certhiidae > Certhia > Certhia americana. Next base: position 2,638,329 of record CM031857.1, on the reverse strand, counting down.
GAATCCCCCAGAGCAGGAGAGTAGCCCTGTGGGCATTGAGGGGTGTGAGCTTGAAACACAGATCCTGTGAGTTACACACGAATCCTGGGGGCTTTTCCAGGACTCCTTCACCAAGGAAGATGTGGGTACCAGGAGTCTCAGGCTGGCTTTTCCCTTTGGATGCAGTCTGTCCACAGTCCAACTGCTTTATCCCCATAAATGTGATGGCCTGGGGAGCCTTCCTGGAGCTCTCCCTGCTCAGCAGGGTGGTCCATGGTGGGACCTCCCCTGGAGCAGGGACATCTCTCAGAGCTTGAGATTCCTTACCCAGGACTAAGAGATCCTTCCTTGCCCAGGGGAGAGAGACTCTGTGCTCAAACATCCTTGCTGAGGCTCTGAATTAGCACTAATTAAATCCCCATAGTTATCTTAGAAATCCCTGTCCACATCTGAGATGAAGACTGGAGCTGGCCACAGCTCAGCTCCATCTGGAGTTCAGGAAGTTAGGGGCTTCACTCAGCAGGGGGGTCTTCCTTCCCCTCTTGTGCCTTCAGCCTCTGTGCAAATCCTTCTACATTGACTCTGACTTGATTTCCCTCTGTGTGTTCTGCCCCCGTGGACTGTGACAGTAACCCTTGCCACTGAGCTTTGTTCAGCAGCATTTTTCTAAGTTTATATTGAATCCACTCTTGCCAGTACCTTTGATGGGGATCCTTTCAAAGGGTCCTGAGCTGCTCATTCACAACAGAGGTTCCCCCCCAAAAGGGTCAGTGCAATGAAAGCCCTCCTGGCTGATGCCTGACTGAACCCGTCCCTCTCTCCTTCCCTGCTCAGCCCCGGGCTGTGTCCTCCTGGTAGCTGTAAATGCCTTCCCAGCCTAGCTGTAATTCCAGGCTGTGACTTGTTCTGCTGTCCCTGGAAGCTCGGTCCTCCCCCCTTGGCAATGACCTTTTGCATAATTGAACACTGATATTGTCTCCTCTCCACCGTCCTCCCTCCAGATTAAATGACACCGAGTGCTTCCCAGTAGCTCATGTTTTCCTGGCCCCTGGTTATCCTCGTTTCTGTCACATGAACTGCCTTTGGGCTGTCCTTGGAGCGAGGTGCTGACATTGGACCCAGCGGTGCTGCCGGGGGCTGTAAGGGGAGAAGAAGCACGGTGCCCTTCTTCTGTCCCCTCCTCTCTGTGCCAGCCCTGCAGAGATCACCCAGAGGTCTGGAGAGGGTGAACAGGGCCAGATGGATAGCACATGGAGCTGCTGCTCCTGCACTCCAGCTGGCAGGAATCCTGGAACCACAGCATGGTCTGGGATCTGTGAAAGGTCAGCCAGCCCAGCCCCTGCCACAGGCAGGGACATCTCCCCCTGGAACAGCCTGCTCAGAGGCCTGCCCAGCCTCTTCTTGAATGTTTCCAAGGATCCAGGGGCAGCCACCACCTCTCTGGGCAACCTGTGCCAGTGCCTCCCCACCCTCAGTGTAAAAAATCCTTGTATCTGGTCTGAATCTTCCCTCTTTTGGTTTAAAGCCCTCTCCCCCTGTCCTCTCACTACAGGACCTACTAAAATGGCTGTTCCCATCTTTAAGCCCCTTTGGGTGTAGAAAGGAAAGCAGGAGGATGCTGCTTCTGGAAATTGTGCTGTTTCCCAGAAGGATTGTGGACGAGTGGCTCTCCACACTCAGCCTCACTCAGGAAGCCCTGAATTGCTTGGGGACACTGCTGTCACAGAAAGGAAGGCTGAGGATGTTTGACAAGAGCAAGAAAATGAAGATGCTCTTGAGCTTTCCAAAAGTGTGATGCACCATTTGTCTGTGCCAGAAGCCCTTACATTTGTCAAAACTTAAAGAGAGACAGACAGAAGTGATCCAGGGAAGAACCCCATCAGTGGGAAGGAATTGGGAGTTGTAGGAATGAAGCAACTCAATTTGACTCTCTGCTCACAAAGGAAATAGCTAGAAACCACCAAACCACAGGTGTTTTTTTTGGTGATGATTCTCTAAATTAATGAGTCTGGAAATTTTATGAGCCTGTGCTGCAGATTACTGGGGAGCTGTTTTTCCATTAAAACCATACCATGTATTTGAAGGTTTTTTAAAGGGAAGATAAAAAAAAGCAGTTTACAGAATACCCCAAATTTTACACTCTTTGGGCTGTTTTAGCTCAAGGCAAAGATTTCTCAGGGTCAAATCTCCACCCTGAAGGTGAAGGTTTTGCAGTGCACTGACAGTACATTGAAAAGCCCTGTATCAGTCAGTGCAAGGCAGCCTCTCAGGGTCTCCTGAAGATTTTGGCTCCAACTGGGACTGTTTGTGCATTTCTTTGTGGAAATCCCCGGTGTCAGAGCAGGCCTGCCCCACCACGGCCCAGAGCCCAGGCACCAGCTCCCTGCAAACCTCTGCTGCACCAGGGTTTCTCCTTCTTCTCTCTTTCCACTAACCCACAGCAAAGTTATTATTTCCATTCAGAACAGACTTGCTCGGAGCTGGCTGGAGACAGCAGCCAGGACAGCAGTGAAAGCGGGAGGAAACAGTATTTTTATTCCTGCAGTGTCACCAAACCTCCAGCTTCCACCTGGGAGCAATGAGGTCAGTGCTGAGGAGTTCATGCAAAGACAAAAAAGTCATCTAAGCTGGAAAAATAGTTGGTGCAGGATGGAGGATTTACCTAAAGTAGGCTCACCCTTTAAGAATTGTTGCCATTCCCATCCACACCCATCCAACTGGGACAGAGCCAGGCTCCTGCTCAGTGTAATTTCTTTGGAAATGAGGAAAATGATGGACAAGAGGAAAGTAAAGTCTGAGAGGAGTGTACATATCCTGTGCTGGCCACGCTCTTCCTAAAGCTGGACCCTCTCCAGGCTCCTCGACTGCTCTGCTCCCCAAGCTGTGCCCACCTGGGCTGGCAAAAATCATCATGGGAGGGAGTAACATGCCAGGCAGGAATTTCCCCTCCAAGAAGGGAACCTTTCCCCCTTCATCCTGTTCTTTTCCTCTGTGCTTGCTGTCTCCCTGAGGTCAATATTTTGGACTTCCCCCTGAACCACTTGCAGAGGTCAGGAATATCCCTGGAAGATGGGTTGGGGCAGGAGAGCCACCCCTACTCCAGGAGAGCCTGAGATGCACAGGGATGTCTCCCTGACCTTGGCAGGAGCTGCAGAGGCAGGAGACACACCTGGCACTCACAGGCTGGGTACAGCTTGTGGCTTTTTGGAGCATGGCCCTTCTGGCAGCACAGCCACCAAGGTTCTAATGAAAGGTTTTCCTATTTCCCTGGTGCTTATTTCAACACAAAAAAGCAATTTCCCAGTCGGTTTTAGTTCTTTTTGATATGCTGCCTTTATCTTTGGTGCTTTGTGGTGCTAAATAGCTGCCGCATTTCACACCAGGAGAGCACAAATCCCTGTATTTCTGCCCCAGAAGGGCAGAAAATAAACATGGATGTAGTCACAAGTGAAACCACTCATTCTATTTTCGTCTCCCTTATCTCTGGTACTCCAACAAGATTTCTCCCGAGTCTTTCTTCTCCTTGATCTCCCGTTTTTCTGTTCCCATCATCTTCTTATCCTCTTTTCTTCCTACCCTGGGTTTCTGGAGTCTCTGCCTTTTATGCACAAAGCCGGCAGCTCTCTTTAATCAAACACAGCAATTAAGAAACTCTCAATTACAAGTGTCACCCGTGTCATGATTTATTCCTGGCTTCAGGACTTTGAGTTCACTTATTATTGCTGTGTCTGGAGAAGTCTGAGGGGAACGAAGCACAGGGAACTGGATAGCAGAGAGCAGCTGCCCCCAGGAGCAGCATCCCTGCCTGCAGCAGCCCCAGGTTGTTACTGAACTCACCAGCTGAGATGTTTTTGTGTAATTGGGAAGGAGGTGATTCCCAGGGGAGCCAGCTCAACAGAAGCATCTCATTTCTTCTTTTTTTTTTTTTTATTTTTCCCCCTCAGAAAGCAGGAACCCTACACCTTGCTTCTTCCCTTTGTGGAAGAGAAACATGGCAGTGAAATTACCATCTATTAATCTCAGAATTAAAGCCCCAGAGCTCTCTCTGCACTAAACTACTGTGGTTTAGTGTAAAACCCCGAGGAGGCTCTGAGCAGCCAGAGGAATTCTGAGGACACAGAGGCCACTTGCTGAGGGCTGTGTGACAAAGCCCCCAGGAGCATGGCTGAAGAGTGGGGAGAAGGCACCATCAAAAAACTCTTTCCAGGCTGGCCCGTCACCTCTCCCCAAAGCTGGCATGTTTCTGGTGACCAAGAGCTGAGCTCTGGAGAGGAGGAAGGGAGTCTGTACCCCGTGCAGGCACTCAGGCACAGCCCCCAGGGCAGTCTGTGCCCCTCTGAGCTCCTGTGTGTGCTCCCCTCTTCCATCCCCTGGCACCTCAGCTGCTCCCCCACCCACCTTGGTGACATTGGTCCTACTTTCCACTCTACTCTGATTTGTCTGGCCTCCCCTTGAAGGTTCCCATTTCTCCTTGGCTTGATTTATACACCTGCAGAAGACCAGTGGTGCTTGCCCCATCCATCCTTGCTGTGACAGCAACACAACCTGCAGCGCTCCTTCCTGCCCCCACCCACCTCGCCAGCCTCTGCCCGAGGCTGTGGGGATCAGGAGCTCCGGGGAAGAGCTCCAATTCCTCTGCAAGGAGCAGGGAAACAGCCTGGGACAGTGTGAGATCATGAGCAGGGCACTGCTGGGGGGCTGTCACTCCTGCAGTCAGTTAAAAAGTAAAGTGGGGACGGAGTTTTTAGGAGTGATGGGACAAGGAGAAGTGGCTTTGGATTAAAGGAGGGGACATTCCCACTAGAACCAGGCAGAGGGTGGGGGAACACTGGAACAGGTCGTCCAGAGAGGTGAGATCCTGTGATTCTGTGATCCTATGATTCTCCACCTGCTCCAGGGGCCCTGACTCTAGGAATCATAGAAAAGAATCACAGATTCTGCCTTGGGCTGGAAGGGACCTTAAATATCACCTTGTTCCACCCCTGCCAAGGCCTGGGACACTTCCAGGGATCCAGGGACAGCCACAGCGGCTCTGGGCAGCCTGTGCAGGACCTGCCCACCCTCACAGGGAAGGATTCCTTCCCACTCTCCCACCTAACCCTGCCCTCTGGCAGGGCTCCAGGCTTGTTTTTACCCATGGGCTGTCCTGTGGTGGGGATTATCTCCCTGCTACCCCTCCAACCCACTGTGTTTTTATTTTGTGGAGCTGCAGGGAGCCCATGGCCCTGGGAGGGCTGCTGTGCCCGTGTCTGCAGGGGCTGTTCCAGCAGCTCCTGGCTTCTCCTGTGTCCGGGGGTGCTGGAGCTGGATGTTCACACTTCACGTTCCCTCTGTTTGTTTCACTCCTACTTTTGCTTGTGTTCAGTTATTTCTCCTGCCCATATTCATTATTAATATGCACATGTGCTGCCTAATTTCTCCTTGCTTTTCCATTATTTAACCATGCCCAGACCACGAGGGGTGTCCTCTGGCTCAAAAGCTGCCTGTGAATTAAAGCTGAAGGTTTGTGTTGGCCAGGGGAGATCCGAGGTGTGTGTGAAAGCTCACATCACCTTCCAGGACCTGGATCAACCCCAGTACATGCTGCTTCCCAGGATCCTCAGCACTCTGGGATCTGAGGGTGCTCAGGGTCTGCTTGGGGGTGGTTTGTTATTTTGCTCCATGCACAGCTTGCACCTGGAATGTCTGCTGGCTTCAGGAAAAGGGGTGGCACGGCCAGGGCTGGGAATGGGCTGGTGGAGGCTGCCCAGGAGATCAGGGTTACCCTCTTGGGATGTTGCTCCCCACAGAGACACCTGGCTTGAGCTGCCACCACAAACTCCCAGCTTTTTTTAGGCACTGCTCACTCCTGCATCCTCTGTTCCTGGAACATCTTCTGCCATGGCTCCCCTGAGGAATGAGAAATGCAGGAAACTTCACAGCTGGGAATTCAGGGAATGACAGTCCAGCTGTTAACCACAGCTTTTTTTTCCCCAGCTTCCTGGAAACTGGAAATCTGTGATTTCCTTTGGGCTTGCCCGTCATATCACCAGGGTCCAGAGAAACTCGTGTGTGTCTGAGCATCCTCTGGCCAGGTGAGCCCCAGCTTGGACCAGGGGCCAGCTGGAGGTGGCACCTCCCCACTGGAGGGGAGAGGCAGGGCTGTGCCCCTTCTGCTCCAGGTGTAGGAGACCAATGCAGCAAGATTCAGTGTGAGACCTTTGGGACAGGAGGGTGACACTTCTTTCAGTCCAGCTGAATTCCAGTCCCTTGCTCCTGGATTTCCCCACTCCCCTTCTGCCAGAGCCCAGGCCCGAGTGTCTCAGCTGGTTCAGGATCATCCCAGGAATGATGCACGGCTGCCAAAATATCTGGGCCTTTCCATCTTCCTTCTATTCCTCTTCGTTTGCAATAACCAATTGTTTTTGGAGAGGCGTGTGTAGCTGGTGCCTTTTACCTTAAAATTGTTTAATATTTTGGCTTTTGTGAATCAGGCACAGCTGCTGCCATCTCCTTCCTCTGGGGCTAGGCATGGATCTGTCCTGTTCTGGGGTTCTGGGGGCTGTTCCCCATCAGGTGTGCTGGGAATAGAGCTTTCCCCAGGGTTCCCAGTTTGATTACCATCAAGAGTGTCTCCATTTCTCAGCACACTGTCCCCATCCACCTGGAATTATGGTTCCTGCAGGGGCTTGCGCACACAGGCATTTCCCATCTCCCAGACCACAGGTTTTGGAACAGCTCATTATTTGTGCCCAGCCCATGCTCCAGAGCACTCCTGCAGCCACAAGAAATCAGAAACTGCGTGGGGAGAAGAAAGATGAGCGCAGCGTCCCCGAAGCTTCATGAGTGCAATTTGGACACATTCAGTGCCCGATGTGTAATTAGCTCATGACACTGGGACAAACAGGAGGTGGGGAGGGTGGAAAGGGAAGCCTTTTTTAACAGCAGGTGTGAGAGCAAGAAGAATTCAATAGCAAGTTTGTCCAGGGAAGGTTATTTTTTCCCAAGTTTGCTCAGAAAGTTGTGCCAGCGTGCACAGCTTGGAATCATCTCAGGTTCCGGTCTCTTTAGCAAATGACATTCTACCTTGAAAAGTGAGGGGAGAGGGATTAAAATGTTCTGGCAGCGTTTATCAGTGCTGTGTGGAAGCACTTCTGTCCTTCAGCACCCTGGAAGCAACAGATGTGGCTGAGGCTGGGCTGGGAATGCGCTCGGAGAGCAGTGTCAACTCTTATCACATCTGCAGGATGAAGGATGCTCTTCCCTCACCACAATCACTTCAGAACCTTTGGCAACCAGCTCCTGCACAGCTCCGCTGCAAATCCATTAAGCCTCAAAGATGAATTCCATATTTCAGGAGTAATCGTTACTCAACCTGTCTCTAAACACGGGAGATAATTCCTGATAGACTCTGCTCTGTTTGCTCGGACCTTCAAGAGAGCACAACTGGAGGAGATACACTTGGCAATAAGCAGGGAAACTTACTCAATTCAGCAACACGGGGAGATAATTTTATGCCTCCAAGTGCAAGGGGTCGTATCCTCCCCTCAGAGGACAGCCAGTGGATTGTGGTGAACACCAGTTTAATTTAAAGGGACAATATGAGCTTAAAACTCTTCTGCTCCATATGAGCTGGTGCCACATCCCCTTTCTCGTGGGCCAAACTTTGCACCCCAGCCCTCCTTCCCCTGCACCACTGTTTTGCTCCTGATGTTAAATCCCAGTACTATCCATTTCACACCATTTCTCCAATCTGCTGTGAGTGATTTGGATTCCGATCCTGCTGTCCACGGCACTCGTGACCCGTAAGCAGAAATTAGCTCCTGCTTCTCTCATCGTCCAAGTAATTAATTAAAATATTGATTAGTCCTAGAGACAGGACAGACACTGGTGAGATTCTTGTAGATAAATCCTTTTGGGTAGGCAGCAAACTACCTGCAGCTCCTGGAGCTGAAGCTTTCCAATTAAGCCTGTTTTTTCTCATCTTTTCCTCCTCTCTACTTAATTGGTTTATGGGAACATGGTGGGACAGGGTCAAAATCCTTCCTTCAGTCAGGAGGTAGCACAGCTTCCCCAGGTGGGATGGGTGCCTGCCCGAAGGAGAGATGAAATGTTTGATGTGATCCGTGTGAGACAATCCACGGCATCCTTATCCAAGTGACTGCACATGGATGAGCCACTTCTTCAGCATCTTTCCAGGGATCAGTGCTGAGCTGGGTCTGGATCTGCTTGATTGCTCTGATTCCCCACTCTGAGATCCCTGGACACCTCCCATTTCTGGGAATTGTGGTTTTTATCGGTAACATTTCAGTAATTCCTTGTCTCATCTTTTCAGTGTCCCTCTGGGAACCCCCCAGATTTTCTGGAACTTCAGTGTAACATCTGCACTGAAGTTATTTGGGATTTTTGTGAGTTATTTGCCTTCCTCTTCCCCAGCCTGGGGACTGGATTCCATCCACAGCTCTGCCTCCATCCCAGGCACAGCAATTCTTTGGCTGCAAACTGTGTCTCCTCAGGGAGCATTTCCTGGGAACAAGATTTCAGGTTGTCAGAGGCAGCTCGAGTGAGTTTCATGAGAAACATTCAGTGGCTTTTGATTCATGTTTTGTTGGCCCCCTGCAAACAGCTGCTGAATCCCCCTGGGACCATCCCTATTCCCTGTGCTGGAAAACCTGCTCTGTGGCAGCAGCAGCAACAAAGCAGGAGAAATCCTTTGGGTTTGACTGCAGCAGTGGCCAGGAGCACTCCAGGGAGAGAGCTGGCTGCCCTAAGCTCACCAAGGGTGATTTGAAAGCTTCAGCTTTGCTCTTTTCCCAGAGGAATGGGAACTGTGCTCGGCTTTAAAGCAGCTCTCGGCTCTGTAAGTGCTTTGGGTCCTTCCCTCCAGTTTTAATTCCTCCTCTTGACCCTGTGCAATTCTCAGCAGCCTTAAAGGCACCGTTCTGCCTCCAGGTCTGTGACCCCTGCTACCACAAAGTGCTTCAGGAAAACATCTAGTGCTCCAGTTCCAGGAAGTCCACAGAGTTCTGGCCCAGCTGGATTAGCTCCTGTTAGCCCCTGCAAGGAAATTCCTGGCAGGTGCCCAAGCTGTACCCTTCGTGCTCTGTGAATTCTGGTTTAGGCTGTCTCCACGGGGTATCTCCTCTGGGGAGAGCCTGGCAAAGAGCACAGGGCAGATTTTGCTGCTGCTGCTACCCCTTCCTTTGCCTCCTTTCTTTGCAGCCCTCCCACCTGCCTGCCCCTTGCTCTGCATCAAACACTCCTCCTGCTGCTCCCTTGCTGCTCCCCTGCTGCTGCCAACCCTTTCATATTCCCTGGGTTTTATCTCCCTCCCTGCTGACGGAAGGTGGGAGCAGCCTTCCCAAACTGCCTCTCTTTAATCTTCCCTGGCAAGCCAGTCCCTTTCAACCATGTTCTCAAAGAGCAGAGAGGAGGGGATGGGGAAATGTGGGTTTATTTCTCTTTATAGAAACTCCAGCCCAAACTGATGGAAATTACCAGAGCAAAAGCAGAGTAACAGGCCTAGAGCTAAGACACAGTTTGCAAGTGCCTTGGATGCTTGTCCACAGGGATCTGTCCTCTGTTGGAGGGGTAATGAGGGAAGGAAGAGTTTGGGCTGTGCCAGTTTGTGCACTGCCTGAGCCAGACCTTTTTGTGATGCGATGAGAGTTTTCCAAGTGGGAAATGAACGTGCAGCCCTGAGCCCAGCAGTGAGGAGGGGCTGGGAGTGAGCTGGCCAGGCCATCCTGCAGGGCCCTTGTGCATCCCTCAGGATCCCAGCCGGGCAGGAGAGGGATGTGCAGCCTGTCTGCCACCTGCAGCAGCACCCCAGGCAATTCAACTCGCTGTTTATTTTGGGAAAGGGTTTAATTATCCCCTTTCCCCCTCCTTTCTGTAAATGGAACCTCTGCTTTCAGTGGCTTGAGGAGCTTTCAGAAAGGCTTCACTCTCCCAGTTCTGGCTTTCTAAAGGTAATGGCCAGCAAATGCTACTTGTCCTTCCTCGGGTGGAAATCTACACGTACATCCCTGCAACATCCACACACTCCTCTGCCTTTTAGAACCTGCTCTGAAGCCAGACATCGCTTCCTGGTACCCTGAACAGGGCTGTAAACTCTCAACTCAGTGAACACAAGGCACTGCACAGAAATAGGAAAAAAACCCCAACCCAAACCCCTAAAAAATTCCACTCAACCTCTCAGCCTGCACTGAGGTAATTGGGTCCCTCAGAATAGCCAGGCAAGCAGTCTGGGGAAATAGCTAAATTCAGTCACTTCACCACAGGCCTTCTCCCTTCCACTTTTCTGCACACCCAGCCCTTCCCAGAGGATATTTGCCAGGGTGGGAGGAGGGAATGAATTTTCCCCTCTGGGTATTTATTTTCTGCATATTTGGGTTAAACTTTACAAGTTTTGTTTTCTCTACTAAATTCCATCCTGGAGCCAAAAATGACAAAGTTACCCAGTGGTTACAGCTGCTCGCTGGTGGCAGGAGCAACACAATTCACTCTTGGGTGGGAGGGAGCCCCAGGATGGGAAGAATGCAGGAAATAGGGGCAGCTGAACCAAAATAACACTGGGCTGGACTTCCACCCCATAATTACAGACAGAACCCCCTTCAGGGATCCCAGGGGTGGCTGGCACTGGGCTCACATGATTCAGCCACAAGCTCTCCCCAGTCTGGAGAGGGCCCCTACCTCATCCTCTGATCCTGCAACCCTGGGAAAAGCTCTGCCCTTCTCGAACTGCAAACCAGGAATGCACCTGAACTCCCACGTGCTTCAATGAGCTCCTGTGATAAGCACTGACCATCAGAAAATAAGTGCTGGTAACACAAAAAATATGAATTAGAATTATAATTATAACCATCAGACACAGAGATCTATGGGTTCAGTACGAAACCATTTCTTAAAAATGATTTATTAAAAAAAAAACAAACCCACACCACAAAACCCTTCAGGCTTATGGTCGATGCTCAGTGCTTGGCATCACCGAGACGGTCAGCAGGAAAAACTGCTCCAAAGGACCCAAATCCAGGAAGCTGCAGAGTCCAGGGGTTAAAGCCTGTGGACTAATCTATGTGAAGGAACAAGGTGCACCCCTGAGGTGGAGAACAATGTATGGATGGATCCACAGCACTGCAGGGAGAATTCATCCCCCCTGGGAGATCAGGAAGCAGCCCCAGGGCCCATCACCCCGAGCACCCATGCAGCTCAGCTCGGGTGTGGGCTGATTCACGTGGCTTCACCTCCCCAGAACGGATCACAAGTCACCTCTTTGGTGTCACACTTTGGATTCTGGGCTCTTTGTGGCGTTTCCTGCCAGTTTCTCCTTCTCTGGGTCTGCCTTTGTCTCCTCTGCATGGCTGGCTTGCCTCTCCTGCTTGCTGAGGATCAGATACACGGCCACGAAGCACAGGAAAGCACCCACCTCGAAGAACAACTGCAGCCCCAGGTACCTGTGAGATGCAAACACAGCGGGTCAGGGCAGAGTGACCAAGCACTGGAATGGTGGAATGCAGTCACCACCCCTGGATGTGCTTAACAAAAGACTGGAGGTGGCACTTGCTGCCAGGGTCTAGTTGAGGTGTTAGGGCATGGGTTGCACTCGATGGCCTTGGAGGTCTCTTCCAACCCGGTGATTCTGTGGGAAGTTCCCGAGCGCTTCAAGCACCAAAACCCTGAGGAGGCTGTTCCAGGGATTGCCGGGAGCCAACCTCCATGGCCTGCAGGCTGCAGGGCCCTTGGCAGGGCGTGTCCCTGTGTGTCCCCAGCACTCTGCACCCCGTGCCCCAGCCCCCCGTGCCCCCAGCCCGCTGTCCGTGCCCACCTGTGCCTGAAGCGGGTGTTGTCGTAGTACCTGCAGGCCGCCCTGCGCTCGCAGCGCCGCTCCCACAGCGCGCAGGCCGTGTCGATGGCGCTGCCGTACAGCACTGGGCCTGGCATCCATGCTGCAACACAGCATCAGCACCGGGTGACACAGGTACCCAGAAACACTGCCTGGGTCACACAGGTACCCAGAAACACTGCCTGGGTGACACAGGTACCCAGAAA
>CM031857.1:2599456-2626144 GCA_018697195.1 Certhia americana | reverse complement strand
CAGGCACCCAAAAACACTGCCCTAGGTGACACAGGCACCCAAACCCACCACCCCAGGTGACACAGGTACCAAGAAACACTGCCTGGGTCACACAGGTACCCAGAAACACTGTCCTGGGTGACACAGCAGCCCAAAAACACTGCCTCAGGTTCCACAGCCCAAATCATGCCCCCAGGTACCCCCTGAACACATCACTGACAGGGACTCCACCACTGCCCTGGGCAGCCTGTTCTCCTCTACACACTGAATACTTATTGCTCCTTCCCATGGCTGCTGTGGCACATCCTGGGGGCCTCCAGGGCAACATGAACTTTCCCCCCTTGGAAAAATATTTGGTGGGATCACAGGCCAGTGTTTGGAGCCCCCCTGGCATGCTGGAGGCCAACGGAGCAGTGTCTGCACACAGCCTGAGCTCCTGTTATTCCCAGCCCTCCTTTGTTTACACCCAGAGCCCTCAGAGCTGCCTTTTCTCATCCCTGCCATGCACACCCCCAGATCCTGCAGGGCAGCATCTTTCCCTGCCTTGGGAAAGCCCTCTCCAAGAGCTGCCATCATTTTCCAGGATGGTATTTTAGCACGTTTCCATTTACCTAAAACTCTCAGCAGCATGAACTGTATCCCAACAGCGAATGATTTGTCTTCAGGCTGGATGCTCCTGAAAAACAAAATGGAACACTTTGTTCCACAACACAACCTCTGGCAATCCCACCAGGATGGATGCTTCCCTCCCTGGCACAGCACCTCACCCACACACCCATCCTTCAGTGAAGTCACCAAGGATCCCAGGGAGTTCCCATTTATACTACAAAGCAGATGAGGGCTCATTCATCAGGGCTAAACACTGACCATGACCTTTTTCAGCCTGAAGATCCTGCCAGACCCAGGAGGAGCATGGACGTATCATTTATAGCTTAGGACAGAGATTCCCCCATGGCTTTCCCCTCTAGCCCAACTTTTCCCATCCTGGGGTCCAGCCCCACCAGCCTGGGCTCACACCTGGGCTGGCTCCATCCTGCTGCCACCCCCCAGGCACCTTTCCAGGGATGTGGGAAGCTGGAATCTCTCTGCACTGGGAGGGGGAAGCTGCTTCCAAGCAGAAGAAGGTAATTAAACTTCTTAACTTCACAGAGAGCTGCCTTCAGGGCAGCCCAAGTGCTGCCGAGCTGAATTACTGCTGAGTCAATGGCACATCTTGAGCAGAGGTAAAGCTAAGACATAAACAGGGCAGGAGGAGCAATCCAGGGCTGATTTAACCCCCAGTCGTGGCTGGTTTAACTCCTCAGTCAGGGCTGGTTTAACCCCCCAGTTAGGGCTGGTTTAACTCCTCAGTCAGGGCTGGTTTAACCCCTCAGTCAGGGCTGGTTTAAGACCCAGTGCTGCAGCTGGAGAAATCCTTCCTCCTGACCCAAACACCCTCTCTGGCAGCCCTCTGTGGCTGCCCAGGACTGTGCCCAAGGTGTGCCCACCTCAGGATGAGCATGAAGGACGGCGTGTGGGACATGCTGGCCAGGATCCCTGCCAGGCAGGACAGGACCACGAAGGGCAGGAAGAGGTGGGAGCAGCCGGTGCCGCAGGGGCCCGGCCTGGCCAGCCCCAGTCCCACGATGCAGCTGCACCTGGAGTAGTTCTGCAAGGAGGAGAGAACATCCAGAGGCTGCTCACCTGCCTGGGGATGTGCAGGTGGAAGGGAATGCTGCCAGAGTGAAGGAGAGGAGGTAGGATTTGTCTGGAGATAATTGTCAGTAATTAGCACTCAGTACTTTGGAGAGGCCTCAGAGCCCTGTCCAGTGTTCCAGGAGAGCTGGAGAGGGACTGGGGACACGGGGTGGAGGGACAGGACACAAGGAATGGCTTCCCACAGCCAGAGGGCAGGGCTGGATGGGATATTGGGAAGGAATTCCTGGCAGTGAGGGTGGCTCTGACACCTATGCCCAGGTGCTGCCAGCTCCTTCATCCAGGGCTGTGTGCAGGGCAGAGCCCAATCTCAAGGCTGTGTTAAATCAAACATGTAAAACCTCACCTTTGAGAGAGGCTCATAAATAACTAGCAGAGCCTTATAGCAAAGAAAAGATGTCCTCAGGTGAGGAATGAGAAATTTTTCCTTGTCTCTCTTTTTTTTTTTTTTAACAAGAAACACCTGGTTTTGGTTTTTTTTTCTTTTTTGAAAAGATCTTTGAATAAAATGAACATGATCTTCTGATTGCCAGAGGGGGTGGTGGTTTGCAGAAAAGTGATCCCAGAGGCAGGGGCAACTCAGAGTCTCCCCAGACTCTGTTGCTACATCCAAGCTTACATGGTGCCCTCTGAAAGGGCTGCAGCAAAACTCAGCACACAATTGTAGGGTTTTCTGCAGGCTGGGAGGGTTCCTGGAAACCCTGGAACAGGGAAGACAGTAGGCCATGAGTGCCACAGGTCCCTGTACTGGCAGAGATGCTGAAAAGGGTAAGGAAAGTGTAAAATTTCCAAGGAAGCAAGGGCTGGAAGAGAGCAGCATCAGTCAAGGAGGAAAAAAGCAGTTGGAAAGGATCTCCTGTACAAAAGACAGGCGTGGAGGTGCAGGAAAGCACATTTGGGACTAAGCTCTGGCAGAAATCATAACTGCTATTAAAATGAAGTGCTGTTAATTAACAAAATGCTGCTGCAAACTGCCCAGGCAGTCCCGAGCTGCCGTTCTCTCCTGTGCCCAAGAGTGCAGCAGAAATGCACTCATCCCACCCGGACTGCCAACGATCTGTGTTTGAATGGCAAAGGCTTCCTCAGGATGGGTTTGCTGAACAGCATCACATGGCCTGCAGACCCAGAAGAGCAGCTGGGAAAGCTCAGAGCTGCCGGGGTCGCCGGGGAGCAGCACAATAACCCAAAGCAAAGTCAGGCCAGGAGCAAACCCCGCTCCTGTAGCCCCTGCACTGCCACTCTCCAGGCTGGAGCAGGGCACCGGGCACCCCCAAGCAGCCATGGCCCAGGCCTGACTCACCAGGACTGAGCTGTCTGGGTGGATGCTGACGCTGCTGCAGCCAGCAGAGCAGGGGGAGGTGTATTCCACGCCGTCGGAGCCGCAGATGGGGTTGAAGCCCTGCTCGGGGCAGCGGCACTGCGCGTTGCACTCCATGTCCTGGTGTCCAGACGTTGAGCTGAGCACGAGGAAAGGGTTAATGCCGGGTACAGAGGACCACCAATGTGCATCTTATAGAGAAAATGAACTCTCTGTGTGTGCTGAGATCAGTAAAAGCCCAGCTGACTGCTCAGCAAACCCTTGCCTACGTGTCAGGGAGGACCCACGGGAATTCCACCATCACCCCGAACCTTTGCTCTGCCTGGGCAAAGCATCCCAACCACAAATGGGCATGGAAGGCACCCACTTCCTTCATACTTGGTCCCAGACCTGGGATTTGGGGTTCTTGCAACACCACCATGCTGTGGCTGTGGGAGGGAGGGAGATTCCCCCTGAGGGCTGGGACCACAGGACACTGAACAGGGAATTCAGAGACCTGGGTCAAGCCTTGAGGGCACACAAGAAGGTCCTGCCCACATTTAGCTGCCACAGCTTGGATGGTGTGATCCCATGGCTGGCCCCTGCCTGAATTATTCATCCACCACATTTTCCAAGATGAAAACTGGTGCTGTTTGTGCCAAAGACAAGTGTACTTTGGGTTCCACACTTGCTCCTCAGTAGGAAATCTCACTGGTGGAACTCTTACAACCCTGCTCCTAAAAATCTTTTGTAAAAAAGGTTTTAACCTTAAGGAGATAAAGCTGAGATGACCCCGCCACGTGTGGGATAAGTCATGAAGGCTAACTGGACATTTTCTGCCCTAAACCTGAGGATGCAGCAAACTCATTGCTGTTTATCCACAAGAATTTCTTACTTAACTCCATTAGCTGCTTCTCCTGAGGTAATGAACCCATTT
Source organism: Certhia americana (assembly GCA_018697195.1). Taxonomy (NCBI): domain Eukaryota; kingdom Metazoa; phylum Chordata; class Aves; order Passeriformes; family Certhiidae; genus Certhia; species Certhia americana. The sequence goes on along the minus strand of CM031857.1, from coordinate 2,622,236 downwards.
CTGGGGATTCTGCTCGGCTCCCACCCCCACCCCAAGGAGTGTACCTGTGGCTGGAGTGTGCCCACCCTGGGAATGCCCCCCTGTGCCCAGTCCCAGAGCTGGTACCTGTCCCAGTAGGTGACACCCGCCACCTTCTGGGTGGGGCAGCCCAGGAAGATCAGGGGAAAGGCAGTGAGCAGGCACAGCAGCATGCTCAGGATGCACAGGGCACTGCACTGCCTCAGGGACATCTGGAACCTCTTCAGGATGGCACCGCCCACCACGATGCCAACCGTGGCCCCAGGGATGTTCACAGCACCTGGGGAAAGGCAGGGAACCACAGAGTGGCATGGGTTGGGTTGGGACATTAAACATCACCCAGTTCCACCCCCTTCCACCAGCCCAGGGTGCTCCAAGCCCCAATGTCCAGTCTGGACACTTCCAGGGATGCAGAGGCAGCGACAGCTTCTCTGGGCACCCTGCCCACCCTCACCCTCCTAATACCCAATCTAAAGCCATTCCCCCTTGTCCTATCACTGTACTCTGTTTCCCATCTCTGGTCTGTATCAGCCCCTTCTCACAGCAAAGCCCCAGAGGATTTGCTCTTGGGTTCCTATCTTTCAGCACAGAACGGACTCAGGCTTTTAGGGACTGGTGGAATAATGCTATGGAAAAGTTGTATTTCAAAAGCAGCAGGATCCCATGGCAAACTGGCTGCCACATGTATCCATGGATGGAAGGTGTCGGGAGCAGTGGGAAGCTGTGCTCCACCCAGAAAAATGTGATTTCTCAGTGTCAACAGCAAGAAACACCAAGTAAGCCTGGGGAGGATGTTGAATTTCAGTGCAGGATTTTGCCCATTTCTGTGACCTCCCTCGTAAAACTCCATTTACATAAATACCCCTGCTTTTTGGGGGGAGAGACCAAAGTTCAGCCAGAGACATGCAAACTGTTTAATTCAGCTAAGAGTCAATGGAGAGGTTTCTTTCAGCCCATAAATATCCCCGGAAGGAGGGAATCTCCAGCTAGAGAAAGCTTTTTGATTTGAAAGAAAAAGGCCAAGCAAGACTCAGTAGTGAGAACAAAGGCTAGAGAGATTCACCCGTGGAACACGGTGCTGACTTGACTGCAGAGGGTAAATCAAGGCTGAGAACAACAGCTCAGCTGGGCACAGTGGGGCAGGACAGCACTGCTTCAGCATTTAGCCCTCCTGCCTGCACTCAGCCCTGGCCTCTGCCAATCTGCTCTGCTCACTTTGTTCTGACTGATCTGACTGACAGGACCAGGAGGTCTCTGAGGTCCTCCTTCTCTGAGGTGCTCTTAGTTCAAAAATGTGTTTTTAACACTTCTGTGGAAGGATTTCTGAACTCACCAACCCATTCTGAGAGGGGGGTTTATTCTAGCGGAATTCTTCCGAATTTCTAGATTATTTTTTAAGGAGTCAGAAGCTCAGCAACACTTACCAATGATCATGTTGGCCAGGGATGCTGTGAGGGAGAATTGTCTCTCCAGGAACTTGCCCATGAACGTTGCTAATCCAGCAACCATGGCAGAGATGTTGACCTGAGCCAGCACCACCAGCAGGTACACGGGGTGACGCAGGTTCCTTAGCAGCACCACAGGAAAACCTGAAAGGACAAGGGGGGACCTGTTGTACGGAGAGCAGAGGTACAGCAAAATATTAGTCAGGGAATCACAGGAGAGTTTGGGTCGGAAGGGACTGCAAAGCTTATCTCATTCCACCTCTTTTTTCCTTGAAGCTTCCTGGCAGAGCCTCTGCTAAAACAAATACAAAAGTAGATGGGAAGTCATTAAAAGTTAATTTATTTGTTTGCTGTGGTTGCAATTTCAGCGTCCTTTTTGTTTCCATCATGAAAAATGCATTTTTTGATTACAGGCAGGAAACACTCCAGCGAACTGCCCCAGGGCTGAACCCTTGGGCAGGAGAGGTCTCAGCCTGCTCAGCACAGGCAGCCCCTGCTGCTAGGGGCTTGGGGTGTCCCAAGCTGCCAGCTGGGAGCTGCCACTGTCCATTCTGGAGTGATGTCTCCTTCCTGCACATCCCAAACTCACCTTCTGCTCCGGCTGCTGCTCTCCCACTGCCTTCCCCCTGCTCTGGCTGCCATGCAAAGGGCAGCCTCCAAACAAACTGCTGATGAGTTTCCCAGCTGAGGGCTTGGGCAGCCAATATGCTGGAGCAGAGATAAGGAATTAACAGCGAGGATTAATGCAAAGGACTGCCATAAATTAATGGTGCTCATTCTCAGCAGCTGACAAACAACTGGGACAATCTTTCTATCTGCTCCAGCACAGTGGCGCCGGGGACTGTGGTGGGGAGATCTCCCTGGGGCTTGTCTGAGAGCTGTCCTCAGATGGGGATGGATTTTGGCTGCCCTAAATGTTCTGTGAAAAGCAGAAGGACCCTCTGTGGGTGCAGTGGGGTCCTCCACGTCCAAAGGCGAAACTCCCCTTCGTGGCAGCATGGCCTTTCCATGTACTCTGCCCTCAGGTCAGGCAAGCAGCCAAAAATCCCAGGGTACTGCAAAAGCAGGTCCTTGGAGGGGTCCCAGCACACGAAGCACATGAAATACTGACCCTCTGGAGGCTGGCAGTCAGTGAAGAGGGAAGGAGCTGCATTACACCAATGTGGACCCAAGAGGGAAGATGCTTTTGTCCTTAAGTACCACTAAAGGTCCTGATTTTTGAAGTCTTCCTGGAATTTCTCAGACATGTTGCAGATAGGAAACCTCAGCTTGCTTGCTGAAAAATCTCCTGAGAGCAAATCCAGCCTTTTGTGGGAATTTTCCACCAAAAAGTTCTTTTCCCTGGAGGCTTTTGGTCTTTTTCATAAACCCACACCCCTTCTGCCACCCCAGGTCAGAGGTAAAAAGCTGAGCAGGTCCCCACTTCGTGGTGGGAGCAGCAAGATTTCCATCCTCTGCAATCCCCACCTCAGCACTAACTGGATCCTCCTCACAGCTCCAGAGAGGAAGCTGGGCAGACAGGAAAAGCTAGTGGAAACTTTAAAGTAATAAACAAAAAACATCCTTGAAACTGCCTTTAGAGACCGTAAGAGAAACAAACGAGTCACAAGTGCAGCGTTCCAATTGCTTTGAAGATCACCTTTAATGGGCTAATTCCCAGTATGTGCAGCAGGATCTGCACATCCCCCAGGTGTTTTCGACAGAAGCCTGGAAATTAGCAATGGAAATTACTTCAGGCAAGCTAAATCTTACTTCTTTCATTACTGCAGGAAGATCCAATGCCTGCAGGAGGAGGAATTTGTGAGTGTGAGGGTGCAAGCCAGTGTCACACAGAGCATCTGTGCCAGGGTCACCCCCCTGCCTTGCCTGGCTCTGAGTGAGGCCAGACAGAGGAGCTGGCTCCCTCCTGGGCTGAGTGACCTCAGTGCTTGGAGTGTCCCCAGAACCCAGCCTGAGCCCTCACCCTGCACACAGCCCCATCCTGTCACTGCTGCTGGGGCTGGGAGAGCCCTTTCTACCTGAGGCTGAGCTTCCAGGCTCCGCAGGCTGCCCTCACACCCTACCCCAGAGAGGCTCAGAGCTGGGGGAGCACCCCGTGGGACGGGCCCCAGCCCACCCTTGGATCCTCCTCACTTGCAGGAATTGCCTCAGGAGTGATTTTGCTCTCTGGTCATCCCCAGAGCAACAGAGCACACGGCAAAAGGCGTTTTCTTTTCCACAATCCTGGAATGGTTTTGGTGGGAAGGGACCTTAAGGACCACCCACTGCCCCCCCCTGCCATGGCAGGGACACCTTCCACTGTCCCAGGCTGCTCCAATGTCCAACCTGGCCTTGGACACTGCCAGAGAGATTCAGGCTGGAGAATCTCATCTCCAAATGCTGCTTTCATAAGTTATCATGCAGAAAATAATAGCGAAAGGAGAAACAGAGAGAGGAAACAAAACAAGGCAGGAGAGTGATGAAATGGGAAGGAAATTCTCTCTCCAGTGGCTTGCAGATGAGCCAGCCCCGAAGTCTTTAAGCCTCACCCACGTTGTCCCATCTAGGCATCCCACAGAACCTGCCACCCTGTTCCTGGCTCTAAAAAGAGTTTTGTGTTAGAGATCCTGGTGATTTCAGCAAGATTGCTCTCCTGACATAAACCAGACACTTCATTTATTACAGAACGGGGCTTTGGGGGATAAATTCTCAGAAATAATGAATTTATTAGCACAGCCCTGACACAGCAACACTGACTCAAGCCCCGAACCAAAGCCGCAGCTGGAGCAGGGGAAGATATTTCCTCCTCTCTGCACCCGGGAGCAGGGAGCTCATTTTTATTCGTGTTTCAGAGGCACAGAGCAGAGTGTTGGTGTGAAAATCCCATCTGAGCACCATCAGTCTGCTCCCACGCAGCCGTTTCCATCACACAGGGTTCTAAATGGCAGTGCCACAAGGTCGGGAGTGTGTGTGTGGGGGGAAGCAAACCCTGGCTGCCTCCTCTAATTGAGCATTAGACTGACGAGCAAACGCGGCCAGCAGCGAGAGAAAATCCTGCCCACGCCTGCCTGGCTGAGCCTGCCCTGCACTGACCTTCAGAACACAGAGAATTTCCAATAAATTGACAGGAAAATATTTGGGAGATATGGAGGGAGCTGACACGGAGTGACTTCAGAGGGCTGCCTTTTCTAAGTAGTTGCCGAAGTGCAGGGTATTTGAAAAACCCAAGCATCCCACCCATTAGCAGATGCCTCCACAGACTAAAGCCCAGCTTGTCTCCTTCAGCACGAAGAGCCCACTCATTTCCAAACAATTTAATTGCTCTGGATTCAAATCTCCCTCTGGAGTTTAACTGCTCAGACCCTGGCCCCAGGCAGCTCTGGCCATTCTCAGTGGGACAGGAGGTCAGTCTGTGTCTCTGGCCTTGGAGGAGGGACTCTGATGAGGCTTTTTGGGGATGAAAAGTTGCCAGGGCTGCTGTGGGTCTGATTTCTGCTAAGGCCTGAGGACTGAGCAAGAGCAGCTGGAGGCACCCAAATCCCTCTGACTGAGGGGATTTTCTCTCCCCACAGCTCCACTTCAGGCTCACAGCTAGCACCCCTCCTTTCTGCTCGGATTTAGGTCTGGTGGGATTTTGGCCTCTGATTCCTACTGCCCACATGAGCCATAAATCACAGAATCACAGTGGGATTCAGGTTGCAAGACACCTTAAAGTCCATCCCATCCCACTCCTTGCCATGGGCAGGGCCACCGTCCTCTGTCCCAAGCTGCTCCAAGCCCTGTCCAGCCTGGCCTTGGACACTTTCAGAGAAGGCATGTGACAGAGTGACCAAGGCCAGGTGCTTTGGTTGGCACGAGGTGGAGCAGGGTGGTGTGGGCAGGGAGCAGAGGGGTTAAACCCAACACTGAGACTAAGGTGCACTTCAAGGGCTTATCCAGGAGATGGGCTGAGCACAGGGGGAGCATCCCTGCTCCTTGGCAGCATGGCAGCCCTGGCATGGCCCAGCTTGGCTGTGTGTCTGTGCCAGCAGGAATTGCTGTCCATGTGGGATCGGGGCGTTGGTGTACTTACGTCTGATTAACTCCATCAGGGAGAGGCTCTCCGAGTGCTGGGATCTCGGCCTGAGCTGGCTGAGCAAGTCCTCCCTCTTCCTGCTGGCTCTGTCCTTCCCTCTCACCACCTGGGGACACACCAGAGGCTGTCACTGCACACATCATCACCTCTTCTCTCCCAAACCATGACACACAGCAGTCCAGGACGTGGTCGGCCTCCACCATCCCCATCCCTGTTCAGCTGCTGCTGCTCCCTGCCCACGCCACTGGATTTCCAATGGAGCTGACAGCCTCCAGACACATATCCGTGCTGCAGAAGAGCTCTCCCACCTTTCCTGATGGTGGTGGATCACACTTCATCAATGTCAGGCTGTGCCACTCCCCGGGCACAGCACACCGTGTGCTCAGCTCACACAAATTCAGCAGGTGCAAACAAACCTTCGCAGGGAAAGCTGGATACCCTTAGGGGGGAGGGTTTTCTGCCCCAGAGCTTCTTTTATCTCTGTGTGTGCGCACAGGCACGGGCACCCAGGGAGGGACACCCCCGAATCCCCTCCAGCACAGCTTTGGACACTGGTTTGGCTGGAGGATGGATGAGCAGCTCTCTGTGTCTCTGGGCTCCCTCACAAGCCCGTGGGCAGGAAAGGGGCAGCAATTTTAAGAGGAAAATGCCTCCAGGCAAGGAGGAGGTCTGGGATAGGGGGCAAAATATTTGTCCCCTTCTAAGTCAAGAGGCTGCCCGGGGCAGTGGTGGAGTCCCCAGCCCTGGAGGGTCCATTGCAGCCTCCCTCGGCACCGGGAAGCCAAAGGTTTTCTGGGATGTGCTTTGGATCCCCCGCTCTGCAGGCTGTCAGGGGGATCTCAGGAGCAGAGGACAGTCCTCAGAGGAGATGTGCTGCTGCTGCTGTGCCTGTGGGGGCTCAGGGCAGCGTGGTTTTCCCGGGACACCACGGAGCGTTTACAGCAGAGCCAAGCGCCTGGCTCTGCCACCCCGCCAGCTCAGCAGCTCTGCGGCAGCTCCTGGCACCAACCCGAGCTGGACAAACGGGTTCATTCAGCAGCAATTAGAGACTTGTAATGGACAGCAGGGAACGGGCAGCTCTTGGGCTAAGATCACCTCCTCTGCTCTGAAACTGAGAGTGGTCATTAAACAGCAGCGAGGTCACAGGGGCAGTGTCCTTTTTAAGGGCAAAAGCAGTGAAATGCCTTTCCTGTTTTGTATTGCTGGAGCTCGGGCTTTCATACACTTTTCAAATGCAAAGATAAAATCTGGCTCCCTTTCACTTTTCAATTGCGTTACAGGGGCGCTTCGCTCTGCCCTGAAACTGCAGCATTTTCCAAAAATACATTCCAGCTGCTCCTGCTTGTGGCTTCCTCAGCTTCCAGCTATTTGTACTTCTCAGTGTCAACAGCCTCCGTGTCCAGAGAAAAGGCCAGCTCCCCAAAAAGCCCCCCAGTCTGGGATGTCCATATGTGTGACCCTTGCAGGGGACGTTTCCGTGCTGGCGCAGGAGCAGCAGCTGCCTGCACATGGAGCAAAGCCCTCACAGAGGAGGAAAGCTCCTCTCCCTGTGCTGCCTCAGCCCTGGTATGGCATTTTGCTGCCTGAAAGGATCAGGAAATACATCCCTTGGGGATGATGGAAAGCAGGGGCAGAAGGAGAAGCAGGAATCCTGCCTGCTGGCTGCGGATGTTGCTGGAATGGTGCTGGAAAGGCCATTGGTGCCCAAGCCCTGAGGAGGATGCTGTGCCCCTTCCAAGGAGGATTTTGGCATTCTCACAGCAGGAATTTGTCAAGTTGGTCCTGGAAGGTGCAGTAACACGGGCTGGCTGCTCAGCCCTGCCCCAGCATCACGCCAAGGAGAAACAAACTAAGCTTGCAAAATGCTCCCACACTTGGATTTTCCTGGGTGATTCCTTAAAGTCCTTAAAGAACTCAGCTTCTTGGTGCCACTCATTCCATCTCACGTTTTTGCAACGAGATTTTTACCTGCATGGAAGATTTTGCCAGAGCAGCTGTGGCTGCCCCTGGATGCCTGGAAATATCCAAGGCCAGGTTGGACACCCTGGGACAGTGGAATGTGTCCCTGCCCATGGCAGGGGTGGCTTTAAGGTACCTGCAACCCAACCCATCCCGTGATTCCATGAGCCCATTGGATCGCTCCCACCCTCACGGGGGACAGAGGAGGCAGACAGGCTTTTGGGGAAGGAGAATGAAGCTCACACACACACACTTTGCATCAGGAAAAGCATCCCCAACCTGACCTTGACCTGGGGAAATCCCCCATTTTCCTGCACAGACACGAGCAAGTCCAGGGATGGCTGAGCAGGGCTCTGCAGGAAAGTAAAATGAAAGCAGCTTTTCCTGCCAGCTCCTGCTCTCCCCACCTGCTCCTGCACCTGTGAGAAGGGCAGCCAGAGGTGCCAGCAGGCTAGGTTTATCCAAATACACCCCTGGAATCAGGGATAAATGACCTGCTCTGTGACAGAGAGACTTTCTTTGTTTATTTTAGGTGTCTGCAGAGTTTCCCTCTGGCTGTGAACAGAACCTGGCACTCCCAGCTCACTGAAAAGTAAGGTCAGAGAAGTTATTTTGATTTTAGACAAACAAAGTGTAAAACCTCACGGCTTGGAAAAGTGTTATTTTCCTTTTGACAAGGTCAGGCTCCCTACAAACACTTCATTATGTCTCTTCCAGCATGTGTGGGTCCCTCCGGGGACCCTGTTTCCAGGAGTGTTGAAATAACCAGCTGAGGGGCACCTTGCTCCCACCAAACAGGAGGATTATTTTTAGCTGCTGTTTGTGCCTGTCTTTAAAGATCCCTGGGGAGAACCCAGCTGTAGGGACAGCACTCCTGCTTTTGTCTGAGGTGCTGCTAAGAGCAGCTTTCCCCTTTCCAGTCCCTTTTTGTGTCACCCTCAGAGCTGCAGGACAGACAGAACCTGTGTCCCAGGAATATTGGAATGTCGTGACAACACTGCTGCCTGGCTTGGGATACAGCAACACCAGCAGATGGCAAAGCATGAGCTAAACTATGGCTGCACAGTGACTGGAGAGTGCTGAAAGTTCCTCTCCATCCAGGACACAACTCCAAGGAATGGTTCAGGCTAATGGAAGCAGGATTAGACTCGAATTACTGGGGGAAAAAAAAGCTGCTCTTGACTGAAAAGGGTTTTTCCAGTGTAAGAGCCTCATCCTCTCATCCCCTTCCTGATTTCCTGACAACCTCATTGCTTTGCCGTGATCAGCCTCAATAGGATTATTCAGGATACTTCGGTGCTAGAAACCTACTGGCAAGCAGCACAGCAGAGAAATAAAAGTGTTCTGGGTTTGGAGTGACTAATTTACGAAAGAAAGATCAAAAGAGTAGCCCCACACTATCATTAATGTTAACATGAGCCATTCCAGGAACTTCAAAGAAAGAATTCATTAAAAAAAAAAAAAAAAAAGGTGAGGCTGAAGTGTGGCTGTGGAATAAAAGATGTAGATGTGTGTTGGTTGGTGGGAGGAGGCAGGTAAATCTCCAAAGAGACAGAGGACTGGGTGATGCCCAGTGCATGATGCCCACTGAGGAGGGTGGCCGGGAATGGAACCCAAGCTGGCAGTGCAGGAACACCTCAGCTGCCTGTGGGCAGAACAGAGCTGTGCTTTCCCCCTGAGCTGCTCACTCCCATGCTGTGCCTGAGGAGATTTGCTGTGGGCAGGACAGGACACACACACATACACACACACACAGAAACATCCACCACAATGCAGACTTCCACAAGTCCTGGAGTGCTCCCACAGCTCACACGTGTTACCCAGAACGGCATGTGGTAAACCTTCTACTGAGGCTTTTATCTGAATTTTTTAGGCAGGGCCCCTTGCTGCTGCTGGTGCTGATACCCCCAGGGGACAGGAGTGGCTGGCCCCAGTGCCTCCCACTCTGCAAGGAGGACAGAATTTAGCTATTTACTGTATTTTCCTGTTATTGTTATTATTTTTAACTGTCAGAAAATCACAAGAGCTTTCTGAGGGAGATGCAAAAATGGGAGAAATCCAAGAATTCAGGAAATTCACATGCTGCAGTGGGTGCTCAGCCATGTGGGGGTGTTCCCTACAGATCCCAGCCAGCAGAGCAGGGTGAAATCTTCCTGCTCTTTTTAAAATCAATATCCACCCATTCCCCCATAAACCCTTCCAAACTGCTCAGAGTGCAGCAGTTGCCAGAAAGTGCAGCTGTTTTACTTGGAAGTGCATTATCTCCTCTCAAGAGGCATTTATGAAATTAATATTCCCATCAGCCCTAATGAAGAACTCTTCCCTAAGATGGAGCATGCCACCCTGGCATGCTCAGCAGACCCTGCTAACACAGACCTTCCCTAAGGCCTCAGAGCAGCCCAGGCTGCAGCAGGATCAATCGGGCACATTGCATTTGGGATCACCCTCATCCTGCCATCCTGCAGGGTAGGAGCAGCTGCCACCCCATCACCCCACAGCTCATGGCAGCCAGGAGCAAATCACTGCATCCCCAAGCTGAACTGGTCAAACAGGTCAGGGAGCTGCAGATCTCTGCTCATCCCTGAGGAAATTCAGGCAGTGTCAGGAGAAATGAGGAATTACTCTGCACTAGTGCACAGACCTGTTCAGACAGGAAGGTTTCGATGCTGCCTCAAGGTAAAGTGCACGTGGGGAGCAGTGACACCACTCACAGCACGGCCAAGGCACCGAGATGAGAACAATCTCACCTCCTGAGCATGTCCCAGCAGCTTCAGCAACATCCCAGCCTGGGAATGCCTCCCCTGCAAGCACAGCTCGTTCTGCTCTGCTGCTCCTGGCGCGCGGGGACACACAGCCTGGGAAGCGCTTGGGCAGCTCCTGGGCTGTGCCACGTCCTGGTGGGACAGCTCTGGGCTGCACAGCCACTCCCTGGCCCTGCTCCCCGCTCCTGCTGCAGAAGAGCTGCCCTTGTCTGCCAGGAGCCCACTGAGGAAATTTCAATTCCACCTCCCAAATTTGGGACTGCCCCCAGACCAAAGCTGCCAGGGCAGACAAAGCTGGCTGCCCTCCACCTCCCCTGGCAATCCTCTCGTAAACACAAAAACCTGGGACTGCATTCTCCCCTTCCTGAGGAACAGAACTGCCAGTAGCTCTGGATCCTGGCATTTCGGCTCCACCGAGGTGTGTGTGTGTGTGTGTGTGTGTGTGTGTGTGTGTGAAGAACCTCTCCTACCTCCTTCGGCATTTCCCGTGGGAAGAAGAAGTATGGCAGGGCAGACAGGGCCACCAGGCTGGCGGCCACCAGGAACCCGAGCCACCAGGCCCCGACCCAGCGTGGGTCCTTGCTGGTGAGCTGCACCTCAGCTGTAACATGAGAGGAGAGCAGCCTCAGACCAATGCTGAGACGAGGGAGGGACCCTTGTGCACCCCCAACAGCAATCAGCCCCGAGGTGGTGCCTCCCAACCCAGGGACCATCGGTTCTGGGGCCTGAGCAGCATTTGCCCAGGACCATCCCATCACTGAACCACATTCATCGCCTCTTTCCTGTTTTATTGCTGTTCCCCAGGGCGTCCAAGGAGCCCTTTGGATGGACACAGCTGGGACAGGGATGTCCTGGATGCCCACCCTGCCCCACTGGCACAGGGCAGAGAGCTCACCCTGTGCCCCAGAGGCTCCAGCAGGACACGTGCCCTCACCTGCGCTGACTTTGTCGATGTCCACGTAAAACCTCAGCATGGCAGAGCCGAGCACAAAGGCCACCCCCGGGCCAACGAGTGTCACAGAGAACAGGATTCCTGGGGAGGGACAAGAGCAGGGAAGGGCTCAGCCTGGGGAAAGGGACCACGGGTGCCTCAGGCTCTGCTGTACCTGCCTCCAGCATAGCCCATCGCCCTGGCAGCTTTCTTATCCCCAAGAGCAAGAGCCCCATGCTCCCCATATTCCTTTCACACACGGAATTCCCTTTGGTGCAACTCAGACCCTTCCTGACACTCGTCTTCAGCTTCCTAGAAGGACTGCAATGCTCCCAGGAACAAGAGGTGCCCCTTGGCATCAGTAATCCAGAAAACACCAAGGCTTTTTACAAGGTTAAGGAGATAAAAGTTATCAGTGAATTCTCCTCCTTGAATTACTGATAAAAGAAATCCACACATGTGAGATTCAACTCCTACCTTACATGTGAGAGGTTTGGATCATCTACCAGGGCAAAATTTGATGCTGTGCTTCCTTTTTTTAACAGTAATGACTTGGTTTTGATCTGCCTTTGCTGTTCTGTTCAGTTCAAGGCTGTCACAGATGGGAAAGGACTAGAAGGACCTGCCGGGACCACCTTGTCTATCCCACCACCCTGGGACACCCCTTTGGGCATGTGCCCAAGCTGTTCTCCAGCACCCCCTCTGCTGAAGGATACCCTCCCATCTCCCAGGTGGTAGAAACTGCTTTCTTTGGTTCGTATCGCTTTGATAACGTCTAAACAGAGACCCCATTGCGGCCCTTCAAACCCACAGCTACCACTTGTGAACACAGGGATCAGAATGTCCCTTCTTGAGGCCTTTTTGGAGGAGGATATGGCAATTAACTCCATCTCCAGGTTGTCACTCTCAGGCCAAAACCCTGGCATCTGCCCCAAATGGTGCTTCCCAGCTCTCCTGCTGTCTGCCCAAGCCTGAAGCAGACAAACTCTTCTTGCAGAAACCTTCCTGGCTCTGAGCAGACCAGAAGGGAGAGAGCCCTGCTCTCATTGATGCAAATCAGTCCAGTCTGGTCTTGCCTCCAGACTGGCTCCTCCCCCTGCCAAGGAGCCCAGCCTTACCCAGGTAGAGGGGGGAGTTCCTCTCGCTGGCGAAGTCGTCGATGTAAGAGATGCCAAAGGGCTGGATGGGCACACCACCGATGCCCAGCAGTGCCTGGGCCATGAACATCACCAGGAGAACCTCGTGGTTCTCCCTGGAGGCGTGGGGGGTGCAGCTGGCATCGCTGAGGTTGGCCCAGGTCCCTGGGGCTCCGGGCTGGCACAGGTCGGTGGTGTTGTTGAGGGTGCCTGCGGTGACAAGGGGACAGGTCTGAGGAGCTTGGCCTGGAGAAAGAACTTTCTTTAGGCACTGCAAGGGGCTCTGAGCTCTCCCTGGAGCCCTCTCTTCTCCAGGAAAACACCCCCAGCTCTCCCAGCCAGGCTCCAGAGCAGAGCAGAGCAGAGGGGCTCCAGCCCTGCGAGCAGCTCTGTGACCTGCTCTGGGTTTGCTCCAGCAGCTCCACTTCTGGAGCAGCAGCAGCAGCAGCTTCTTATCTTATCCTTAGATGTCAGTTGAAAGAAAACATAAAGCAGGTGCAAAGATCACTGCACTAATGCTCACAGAGATGGGCTCATGTGCCACGGAAAGCCTTCAAGGCTTTTTTCTCCATCAAGGAAGTGGAGCTGAGGCCACTCCCAGGACCTGTGACCGACCTTCCAATACAGGTAAAGGAGCAAACCTGCAGATTTTGTGAGCAGCTACCCAGGGAATGAGCACTCATTTTCCTCAGAAAAGCTGCCTACATGGAAGTGCTGATTATAGCACCCTCATCTTCCTTAGAACCCCGGGCAAGGGTGTGGTGGTGCTGACAGCAGGATTTCCACGGCTATGCCCCAAATCCTGTGGAACTCCAGGGGCACAGGGACAACTGCAGCAGCACTGCTGAAACACTCATTGTTCCTAAGCTGGGGTTTGCAGCTGGCCCCCGCCTGCAGCCAGCAATCATTCACCTACTCAGCCTTCCTTTGGTGTCTGCAGTTGCCTGAAGCAGCTGCACTCCCCTCTGGTAACCCAAACAAAAGCTGCTCAGTGGAGGCTTCTAGAAGATTTGCTGGAGCTTTGTGGTAGGAATTGGAAGGGTAGCAAATAACTATTTTTCTCTTTTCTTTCTTTCCTCATCCCTTCATTTTCCTGCAGGGAGAAGATCCCAAACACACCCTGTTCCCTCCATGAGTGATGCATGTTTCTCAAGGGAGGCTGATATTCACTCCAGTGGGGTCTAAAGCCTCAAAGACAGCCCAACTAGACCAGGGAAGGCAGGTGAGGTTGGGTATGCAGCAAACAAGGGGAACCAGAGGCACAGCCTGTGTTTTGATTGTTTTCCTGCCCTTTCCCGTGGTTTTATGGTTCCCACATCCCCTGGCTCTGCTTTCCATCAGTAGCTGTTGCCTCTCATAATTTCATCCTCAGAACAACAAAATTTCTTGAGGAGAAGCCAACAGCTTGCAGGTCCCAGTGCCTGGAGGGAAGGTCATTTCACAACGGGGGGCAGGGATAGGTGGGATATTGGGAAAGAATTGTTCCTAGGGAGGGTGGGGAGCACGGGCTGCCCAGAGAAGCTGTGGCTGCCCCTGGATCCCTGCAAGTGTCCAAGGCCACACTGGAGCAACCTTGGATGGTGGAAGGCATCCCTGCCCATGGCATGGTGGAACAAGATGAACCTTAAAGTCCTTCTCAGCCCAAACCATTCTGTCATTCCATTATCTCCTTCTTCTGTCCCAGAAGGCCCAGAAGAAATTCCTGGAGCACTTACTGGCCACGGACTGGTCGTACTCGTAGGGCCCTGTGATGAAGTGGGGCAGGGACATGAGGAAGCCGGCCAGGGAGACGAGCAGGGCCCCACAGCCGATGAGGCGCGGGCGGTGCACACGGCTGCCCAGGTAGCTGACGAAGACGATCAGCAGCGTGTTCCCAACCTGTGGGGACAGAGAGCAGCAGTGTCCCCCGAGGGCAGGGAGGGGCAGGGGGACAGCGCTCAGCAGGGACAGGGGGCTGGTGGTAGTCATGGTGCCTTCTGGAGGCTGACCTGTAACAGAGAGCAGCCGGAGCAAAAGGATAAAGCAGGGATTTATTAAAAGGCCTCAATGACACACCTGGGCAGCACAAGTATCCAGCTGGACTGCACTCGAGTGAAACCCAAAATGGGCACAAAATGGACACCTGATCACGAGGTCTCACACCTTTATAAGTTCTGGTCCATCAGCATATTGGAGTTCATTGTCCAATTACAGCTTCAGGTTATGAAACTCCATTCTCCTTGTTTTTTCTTCTTGCTTTACCGTTTTTTTTTTTTCTTGGGCTTGAAATTTGTATTGGTTGTCCTTGGTCCCAGGCTAGAGAAGGAATTGTTCTGTCTCCCTGCTCTGTGAAGAGAGCTCACTAGCACCTAACATGAAACCCAGAACTACCCACTAAAATAGCACAGAATCTGAAAAATACAAAAGCTGAAACTTAAGGCATCATTTACCTCGTTGAAGGAAGCGAGCAGCCCCGAGGTCTGGCTGGAGAGGCCGTAGCGTCTCTCGATGGTGGAGATGGAGCTCTTCAGGTAGCCAGAGACCAGGAGCTGGGAGAGCTGCAGCAGCCCATGGCACAGCACAAAGAACTGCCAACACAGAAAGAGAGCCCCCAGTAGGGTCACCGAGAGCTGCAGGGTCACTGAGGGCTGCAGCACAACAAGCTGCATCCCCTCAGAAAGGCACTGTTATCCAACATCAACCTCTGACCACAAGCCATGGAAAGATCACCCTGGCTCTGCCACCAGTGAAATCTTCTGAAACTGGGTCAGAACCATGAAACTGGCCTCTGCCAAAAGTAACAACAGGGTCAGCGTCTGCAAGGAGGCTGTAATTTCTTCAGCTGAGAAGTGGCTTTGGACAAACACATGCCTTCAGTTGGGATGACGCCTGTTTGTGTTGGCCTTGTCCCTAGAATGTAGCAGCAGCAGGGAGGTTGCACAACAGTCCTGTTCCCATTCAGCCAGAGGCAGGCAGCCATCCCCAGTGCTGGGAGCTCTTCTGGAACAGGAACGAGCCTTTCCAAACACAGCAACAAACAACTTCTCTGGAGAAAGTCAGCAGAAGGTAGGGAGAAGAATTCAGACTGCTCACCTTTTCTTCTCACAAAGCCCTAGATGTAGAACACATCTCCTTTGAAAAGTATGATCTTCTGCTTCCAGAAGAAAACCTTGTCAAAGTCCACCAACTCCCAGAAAATAATCTGCCCTCATCTCCATCCTCCCTTGTCCATCTGAGCCAGCTCCTTCCCTGCTGCCTTGTGGCTCTCTCAGGCATCCCTCCAGCACCCAAAGGAGTTCAAATAACCAGCCCAAACAGTCCCACACCCTGCAGGACAGGCTGGATGGCCCTGGGTCCTTCCAGAGCTGCTGCTCTCAGCCTTGGGTGATACGCAAACTCTCAGGGCACTGCTCCTGCTTCATGTGTTTTGCAGCACCTCCCACCATGGATAAACTACTCAGCCTGGCCTGGATTTCTGCTACATCTCGTTCTGATCCAGGCCTGAAGCGAGGTCACTGCCAAACCGGCCTGCTCTGCAAGCCAAGGCAACACCCACAGCACAAAAAGGGACCGGGGGAAGGTCCAAGCCCTTGTGTCCCTGAGAACTGCAGGGCTGGGCTGTGGCCACTGCCTCCCAAAGTGATGGGCTGGCAGGATGCACAGCAGCACACCATCCAGGACTGTCACCACAGTCACCCAGGCTCATGTCACCACTGATGGGTGCAACATGTCTGGACTGTGAAAATGTCACCCAGCCAAAGGAAAGCGTTCCCAGAGTCAGCTTTGCTGAAACTCCTACATTCCTACGAGTCGCTGGCTGTGTCCAGACTCTGCTTCCTGAACACAGCAGTTCAGATGGAAAGGCTGAAACCAGATCTGTTTATTCCAGGCATCCACAGCACACAGTCCCATGAGCATCCAAATCCAGGACCTTCACGGGTTTGCAGCTCAGCAGCTGCCCAGCACTGCCCCACATCCTCTTCAGCTCAAAATGGGTTGGGAACCTGGTATTTTATTCTGCCCTGTCTGGGCAGAGTAAAGCACAGAAAGAAAAGAGGGCCCTGCAGTGCCTTGGGCAAGGACCCCAGTTATGCCTCCAGGGGCTCTTTGCTCTCAGCTATCAGTTCTTTGTCAGGAAAAGAAAGAGCAGACTTTTCCTGGCCTTTGGATCTGCTGGACTGGTGGGACTGGTGTGCTGCCCCAGCAGGTGACCTGGATTGGCAGACACCAGGCTTTTCCCAAGACCTTTTCCATGACAGACCACAGGCACCAGGAGCAGCTCCAGGGCTCAGTGCCCAAGCTCAGCAGTCCAGCACCTTTCCCTTGAAGGGCTCAGCCCTGCTTGTAAAATCTTCACTCTACATCCACGGAATTAAAGCAACTCAGAGAATTCAAACACTGGTGAGGGATTGATTGCTGCTCCCATCCCACAAGTGCAAGAGAATAGAGAAACACCCTCCACCCTACGCAGCCAGTAAATCACAGACCTGGGATTTAAACACCAACATTTCCTCTCCTGGTGGTCTGGAAAAAGCCCTCTTACAAAGGCTCCCTTTGTGTTTGTAGTGCTGATTGTGCAGCTGGGCAGCAAACTCTCCCCGTGAGGGCTCTGAGAGCCTCACACTCTGTCCTGCCCAGGAAGTCCCACCATGCTCCTTCCATGTGTTTGGGAGATTCTGGATGCTGTTTAGGAGAGATGCCTTAGCCCGTGACACAGGCACACGGGGCCTTTGCAGTAATGCTGTGCTTATGGCAAATGGGTCTGGAGGAAACAGCTGGAACCAGTTTGGCTGAGCCTGAATTTGGAAGGGAGCTTAAAGCCCACCCAGTGCCACCCCTGCCATGGGCAAGGACACCTCCCACTACCCCAGGCTGCTCCAAGCCCCAATGTCCAGCCGGGCCTTGGACACTGCCAGAGATCCAGGGGCAGCCACAGCTGCTTTGGGCACCCTGTGCCAGAGTCTGCCCACCCTCACAGGGGACAATTCCTGCCCAATATACCATCTAAATCATAATGCTCCTTGAAGCCAAACAGAGCAGGTTTTAGTTATGTCCCTTAGCTGCATTTTGACATGTGGTACATGGTTTTTGTGACACTCTCTCTGGAGATATAAATATACGTAAAAACTGCAGTGCTGTGAGTTTTGGCCCTTCAGCCACTTCAAACACATCCAACCACATTGTGCAATGGTTCTGTGTCTCTACCAGAACCACTCAAACCCTGGACTGGAAGTTTTGTTTTCTGAGTCATTTAGAAACTGGACAGGGTGGCCTAACTTCTAGAAAAAAAGCTCAAGAGATGAGGGGAAAACATCCCGTACTGAGGATAAGTGTGCTCTGGGTGACAAGAGCTTCCTCCACATCTGCCCGTGGCAGGGGTTGCAGCAAGAGGGTCTTTAAGGTCCCCCCAACCCAAGCCAGTCTGGGATTTTAGGATCTACCTTCGCAGATACAGCAAAATACAGCTTGATTCTGCTCACAGGCTTGAGCTGACTTTACCCCTCAGTGGTTTAATCCTTGAACCCTCTTGAAATATCTCCTCAAGGGAAAATCCATGGGGCCATATTGGTAAAGATAACCTTGATGGCAAGTAAAGGAAAAACTAACAAAACCCACCAGAAGAAAAACCCTGAATGGGCTAAAAGGAGGATTGGGGAAGAGGGCTCACTCAGGACATGGCTCTGTGTCTCTGCCTCAGTGACTCACTTTCCTTCTGCCACAGGGGATGAGGGCGATTAAATGCACCCTCAAAACCCCAGATCTTCCCCACAAAAGTGACAGAGAAATCTTGAACCTTTAAGCTCAGCTGTCATCTTTTGCTCTCTGGCCTGGAGAGATTCTCTCACGAGGCAGGCAATTGGCTTCCAACTACACTGAATGTAGTAATAAACTGATGATAAGGCTGCCACTACTGATAAAATGGAATTTTTAAGCCAGAAGGGAATGAAACAGATGTTGCAAGACAGAGGGAGCCATTCCAGGTGCAGCCTGTGCTTCTGCAGAGCTTCTCAAACATTCACCTGCAGGGCCTGGGGTTGCACTGAATCCAGGAGAACCCAAGACTTGGAAGAAAGGCTTCACAGTGACAGGGCTAGATGGGATATTGTTCCTGGGAGGGTGGGCAGGCCCTGGCACAGGGTGCCCAGAGCAGCTGTGGCTGCCCCTGGATCCCTGGCAGTGTCCATGGCCAGGCTGGATGGGGTTTGGAGCAGCCTGGGGTAGTGGAAGGTGTCCCTGTCCATGGCAGGGGTGGCACTGAGTGAGCTTTAAGGTCCCTTCAACCCAAACCATCCTGTGATTCTCTGGAGTTAAATCCTGCAGGAGCTGGGAGTCGAACCTGCATCATTGCCCCACCACTGGCTTTGGAATGGAGACAACTCCACACCCAAGGCACTTTTGCCATGGGAAGCACGGGGAGAGTTTTCCACATACACTTAGTACCCAGTAATCCTCTCAATGCCTTCTGCAAAAAGCTGAACTCCTCTTTCCCAGCCCAGTGATCCGAGGGGGTACTGGAGAAAGCTGGAGGTATTTACCTTGATACTGAGAAAGGGGCTCCTGCAGATAGTGTTCTGGGCCACGTCCTGGTGGCTGCTCCTTGGAGCTGTGGTTGTCATTCTGTCAGCCTGTCAAAAATAAATCATTCAGCACAATGCTCAGTTGCTGTGCCCGAATTCCCCCGTGCTCAGCAGGCAAAATCCTGTCATGCTCTGCAAACACCCCCACAGCAGGCACAATCAGTCTGCCAAGCAATCACTAATTATTCCTGGGTTTCCTTCGCTTGGAGCAATTCAGTTCTGCAAAGAAACGAAGCAGCCTGCAAAATGTTAAACACCAGAGGCCAGGGAGGTGAAACGCTGCTCAGCAGAGCAAAGGACAATATAGTGAAACATTCCTGGGTGCGGGGTGACGTCCTTATCAATGACCTGGGTGCTGAGGCACAGGGCACCCTCCGTCAGCTGCCAGCAGACACAAGGCTGGGAGAGCAGCTGACAAAGCTGATGGCTGTGCTGCCATCCAGAGGTACCTCAGCTGCCTGGAGAAATGGGAATTGAAGGGCATCAGTGAGCTGCAGAAATGGGTTTCCAGAGGGATCTCAGTGGGTGCAGAACCCCATGAAGTTCAAGCAGACACAGTGCAAAGCCCTGTCCCTGCCCTGACCAGGACCCAGCCTCTGCATCCCTCTGGAGGGATTCCTCCAGGCTCAGGGCCAGCAGCTCCTGCCTGCACAAGGGGGGCTCAGCAAGCCCTTCCCCACCCCTCCCTGTGCTGGGCTCTGAAGAATTGATGCCCTGCCTTCCTGTACATCCCATTTTCACCCACGGAGGTTTTGCATCTCCCCTGGAAGGATCCCCCACTCTTGCTTTCGGACTCCCAGCCACCACCTAAATGCAGCCATGCAAAGAAACTTCACTTTGTGGGAAGCCAGAACCCCCTCTCTGCCCGCAGATCTCTTTCCCTTCTCTTTGGCAGCTCAGTCCCTCCTCCCTAGGGACCAGTCATGTCTTTGTTGGGTTTTAGTACCAAGGCTTCCTGCTCAGGAAGCTGCATTGTTTGGAGGCACGTTAAACCCATTAACTTGTTGTTCAGCACATTCTAATAGATGTTTTCATCTCAGCAGCAAATGGGGTGAAAGGCTTCCCATTATTATTTTGTGTAATTCTATTTCCCCCATGATGAGAAGCAAAGGAGCGAGGACCCGCAGCCTCAAACAAATTAACGGATGCAGGGGTTGATGTAACTTCTGCCTTAACTGAGGAGTTTATAAACCCTCCAGCACAGTGCACAGGAGAGGTGAATTCCAGAGCGGACCTGCACGAGTTATGAGCACCACAGCAGCCTCTGCAAAAAGCAGTTGCTGCCCTCAGCCCCATTCTAAGAGATATTGCCACAACAAATCCAGGATGGGATCAATAAAATGAATCTGATCGTAAATGAAAGTAGGCAGGGAAAACTCACCCGGTCCCTGGAGGGCTCAGCAGTGCTGGGGCAGAGGCACCTGCCTGGCTCCAGCCCACATTAATTATTGACAGCCCCTGGGTTTGCTGCTGCAGCCCCTCGGAAGCTCGGGGGGGCCATGGAGGGGAGAAAAAGGGTGGAACACCAAGGGCAGGAAACCCAAAGGAGGCCGAGCCTTCGTTTCCAGGAATGGGAATGCTTATGGAGCTGAGAGCCACTGCAGGCTCGATGTCCTGGGTAACTGTGTTCAGCAGAGATCTGAAACACCCCAGGGTTTGCCAGCAGAAGAAACTGAGGATAAACCTGATGCCCTCAGATCCCACCCACCCACAGCTCTCCTTTAGGAACAAAACCAAACAGAAAAGTCCTTTGATCCAGCAGAGAGGACAAGGAGCGCATCAAATAAAAAGGCAGATAGGACTTAATTGATTAAAAAAACCAAAACAAGAACAAAAGAACAAGCATGACACAGCAGCAGGTTAAGGTCAGTCTGATTCTTGTTGCTTTTGACTGGATGGAGCCCAGCTGAAAACGAGCCAGGTTTTCCATCTGGACAGCTCTGGATGGAAAGAAGAAATTCCTAGTGCCAAACGCTGCTCTCTTGGGGCTCTCAGGGGTGCCTTTCACCTTCTGTCCCCCGGCTGCCAGGGATGTGAAGTGCCTTTGTTGGGGGACACCT
The DNA here is from genome assembly GCA_018697195.1 of Certhia americana. Classification (NCBI taxonomy): domain Eukaryota; kingdom Metazoa; phylum Chordata; class Aves; order Passeriformes; family Certhiidae; genus Certhia; species Certhia americana. The sequence continues at coordinate 2,601,314 of CM031857.1, read as the reverse complement.
GAGCTGAGAGGCCAGCAGGGTGTCCCTGTCAGTGACCCTGACACAGAGCCCTTGGGAGCCAGCCCCGCACCCTCAGGAAGCAGAGGATCTCCGGTTTGTGTGCTTGCAAGTGAACCCTCCTGGGAAACTGCTCCTCCCCAAAACCCGGGAGGGGCTTTCCGTGCTCATCAGGTGCCTTTGGGAGCCAGGGATGTACACAGTTGGCCAGGCTGCTCCAAGGGTCACCTCTGATGGCGTCACTGCAGGGGACCCAAGGAAGCAGCTACCACACAGCCAGGGGTTTCACTCCAGGGAAGGTGACAGATGGATGGCTCTTCAGAGTGCTGCAGATCCATCAGCTGCTGTTACTCCTTCAGCTACAGGTTTTGCAGCATTTGTCCTCTAAGCCCAGTTTTCTTCCCACTCCAGTCCTGGGTCACTGCATCCCTCAGAAAGGCCTGGGTGCAGTGGGCATGGGGAGCTGAGTTCAGTTTCACACCAACTGATGCCACTAAAATTCTGCCAGGAATGCCAGTCTCACCTGACACCTCCTCCCTGCTCCCAGGGGACAGTGATTGAAAGGAGCTGCATCTCTGCAGAGCCTGGGCAGAGAATCCCGGACTGTTTTGGGGTGGGAGGGGCCCTAATACTCACCCAGTGCCACCCTTGTCATGGGAAGGGACACCTCCCACTATGTGAGGGTGCTCCAAACCCCAGTGTCCAGCCTGGCTTTGGGCACTTGCAGGGATCCGGGGTGCACTGGGCACCCTGTGCAAGGGTCTGCCCACCCTCCCAGGGAACAATTTCTTCTCAATAGCCCACCTAACCCTGCCCTCTGGCAGTGGGAAGCCATTCACTGTGCCCCGTCCCTGCCTATGTCTGAGATAATCTCACAAACCGTTTGCAGCACTGATTTAGATGCTGCACTTGTCCCCAGGCTGCCTTTTCTTTGACACCAGGGCAGCACAGAAATGCCCCAAACCCCATCTGGGACCTGTAGCACGGTGCTGGCTGTGACAGCAGGGCTCTGGGCTGGATGCCACCGCAGTCTGCCCCACTCCCAAGGCCGTGCCTCCATCCAATGCCTTCATTAATGCTGCTCCCCTTAGCTGAGCCAGGAGAGGCACGCTGGGCTCGGCAGAGCGTGAGTAAGTAACAGCCAGTGTAACACAGCAAATTAAATCCCAGCAGGGCACTCCAAACGCCACCAAATATTCTGGAATCTGTCTTCCTTCTGCTGAATAATTTTCCCTCCCCGGCAGCGAGGCTGGAGTGGTGTCAGGATGTTTATTTATTGAGTGTGCCTGGGGTAAAGGGGAAGCTGGCTCGGAAAACGTGGGTGCAAAGACGCTTTACAATACAACAGAAGGGAAAGACAGTGGATACACATCATGCCATCCCTGGAAAAAAGACAGAGGAAATAAGAATGGATGCACAGATGTGCCTAAGAGCTGATTCTGTCTTGCACCAAATGGCAAAAAAGAAAGCGAAAATGAGATTGGCCCAGCTCAGTGACTCTGTGTAATGAGAAATGGGCCACAGATGACACATCCCAGGAATCTTACAAGAAGTTAGAATAGGAAAATGCAACTGGAGGTTAACAATTAGAGGGAAAAGGAAAACTGGTGTTGAAACATATGATATGCAAGCACAGGCAATGAGGGACAAACAGCACTCCCCCTGTGTGTGCTGAGCTCTCCCTGCCTCTCCCTGGAAACCCCTGCTAGGGCTGGAGCCCCTCCTGGAAGGATCCTTACCTGCTCCAGCACTGCAGGATGTGGGGAAGGTGTTGGAACTCACCTGGCACTACCAAACCAGAGATGGGAACCCACTCCATCCATCCATCCATCCATCCATCCATCCATCCATCCATCCATCC
>CM031857.1:2487716-2599446 GCA_018697195.1 Certhia americana | reverse complement strand
TCCATCCATCCATCCATCCATCCATCCATCCATCCATCCATCCATCCATCCATCCATCCATCCATCCATCCATCCATCCATCCCTGCAGGAAGGCAGCACCTTCATACCTGGGGTGACTTTTCCTTCCCAGGGCTCTGGGAGGGGAGGGAGGGAATCCTAGAGCCTCTGTCTGAGGGAGATAGTTCTGGAGTTACATAAGCAGCGAGGCTGGAATTGCATAATTCCATGATTCACTCTCTTGCCTCTGCTTTCAAAGGCTGCCCGAGGCTGTGGAGCTGTTGGGGTCTGCAGCCCCCAAGACCCCCTCCTCCCTCTCTGCTCCTGCTGCTTCCTAGGCTCTCGTGGGCTGCATCCCCTCCATGCACCAGCAGCACCCTCTGAACTGCTCCTGCCCTCGTCCCTCCCCCGTCACCTGTGGGTTCGTGCTGTGGCTCCAGGGCTTGTCAGATTGGCCAAACCAGGATCTCCTGGCTGTGCCAGTTCTATTCCTTCCCTCCCAGGTTTCATGCAGTATTCTGAGCACAAAATGGACTGAGCCAGGTGCTGGACATCCAGCCCCCTGTGCTGGGATGGACAGATGTGGCCATGCTGCAGAAAAACCTCCTCTTGTGTCCTCAGTGGGGGATTTTCTATTTCAGCACCACCTCCTCTGTGTTTGGCAGGGAAACTCTTCCCGCTTCAGGCAGCTCCAACCCCTGGATAGGAGTTAAAGTGCTGAATGAAGGATGAAGAGCCCGATTCCAGCAGGAATCTGCCTGTCCACAGGCAGTGCTTGCCTCTGTGGACAAACACCTGCCAAGAGACGCCAGAAGGGAAGTGATCCCAAACCACAGTTTCCCCGATTTGGGGTTTCATACACCATAAATACCTTCCTGATGTTTTTTCCCCTCAGTACTCCACTGCTGCTTGGAGAGGAGTGAAGACTGAAAAAAACACAGATTTTTTGCTGAGTCCCCCTGAAAGCTGTGAGAGTTTATAGTGCAAGGAGCAGCTGGAGGAAGCAGGCAGAGACAGAGTGGCTCCAGGGACACACACATCTCCAGTGAGAAAAATGAACTTTTTGAAGGGGAAGCTGTTGCAAAACAAGGAGCAAGAGCCGCTGCAGCAGCCCCATGCCTTGAACACACATCCTGAGTGGAAACCCCAGCAGTCCCCAGGAGATGAGTCCTCCTGGAGAAAGCTTGTTCGCTATTTATTATCTGTAACTTCTGAAGGAAAAGTCCCAAGGAACCCAGATTCTCCATCTGCAGTCATGGTCAGCCCAGGACCACAGACCTGCTCCTCACTCTGAGTATTCCATGAGGAACAGCTACACCCCAATCCTGAACATCTACTTCCAAGGGACATTCAGGGGCAGCTCTTTACTAACCCAGGGATTAGCAACCAGAGCATCCCCAAACTTTGGAGGTGGCTAGTAAAAGTTGCTTCACCAGGAGCTGGGAATGCCCACCCTCAAGCAAATGGGATGGAAGGAAGAGCAGGAGCAGGGAAATGCTGCTGCCTGGAAAGGGAACTGAGTAGAGATTAGGAGAAGTGAGAAAATTCCTTAGCCAGCAAGAGAGGAGCTGGCTGTGAACAGCAGAGGAAACACTGTGGGTGGGAGAGACCTGGTGACATTTCTGGATGATGATGGACAAAGAGCAAGCGCTGGAGTGACGCTCCAGCCCAGAGCAGCTGGTGGGAGTTGGAGCTGGCACAGGAAAAGGAGGAAACGCTGGTATTTTGGGCAGCAGGGGGAACTACCCGATGTCCTTCTTCCATTATTTACCATTAGGGGACTGCACTGTCATCTGTACTCAGAGGGACCCAGGAAGTCCAGTGAAAAGGGAAATTATCCTACGGAAGGACCCAGACCTGCAGCTGGAGCCACAACTGTCCCCAGCCAAGCTGCCTGACAGCAACAAGCCCTTTCCTGCATCCCTAGGCGTGATCCTGTCCCGGAGTTTCTCCAGCCATGCACTGGCTCTCAGCTTTCCTTGGATGGCACCCCAGAGCCTCGCGGTGTTTGGATCAAGTCCCAAGCCAGGAATTCCCCTCCCCACTGCCTGCTGTGCCTCCCACACTGCCTCCATTTCCTTAGAAAATTGCCTCTTCCAAAGCCTGGGGGCAAATGACAGGTGCTGTGGTGGGAAATGAAGCTCCCAAGCCATTCCTCAAATCCACATTCAGCCACACCATGGCTCAAGACACTCAGTATTTAATCTACCTCCAGCCAGGGCAGGTGTGGGCAGGTCCAGGACAGAGCACGGTGCAGACCAGCACCCCCGGTGAACCACTGGGAGCAGACTGGGAGCCAGGAACCACAGAGGAAGGGGGTTGGGATCTAACTGTGACCACACCAAGGTGCCCAGAGAGCCCCAGGCTTGGGGCAGAAGAGGGAGGAGGCCAAGGAGAGTTGGAGAGTTTGGAGGCATTGCAGAGCCTGGAACTGTCGGATGGCTGGAAAACACGGGGAAACTGGGAAAGAGGAGGGGACATGAAGGGAAAGGAGAGTGTGTTGTAAAACACACTAAAAGCACATAAACAGTAATGAGCAGGAGGCTGTCAGGGCTCTCACAGCCATCTTGGGGCCAGGGGCTCCTCGGGAGTTTTCTGAGGGAATTGGCCAAAGCAGGGAGGAGCTCTGGACATGTCTGTGCTTCCAAGGCGGGAGGAGAACCTTTCTAAGGCTGCACAGCTCAACACTCACAGAAAGGTTTGGGTTGGAAAAGCTCATCCAGTGCCACCCCCTGCCATGGCAGGGGCAGAGACACCTTCCACTGTCCCAGGCTTCTCCAAGCCCTGTCTAACCTGACCTGGAACACTTCCAGGGGTCCAGGGGCAGCCACCACTTTTTGGGACGTGCAAGGCCATTCCCTCCTGACACAGGAGCTGCCCATTGAGGGTTATCCTTGCCGTGGATGCCCATCTCCCGAGGGGTGGAAGGGAAGGGCTGCAGCAGCCCCCACACAAGATGGGACGTGTGCCCCTCATCCCTGCAGACCAGTCCCAATGTCCCCATGCCCAGCAGGAACACCACAGCTGGGACAGAGGCAGCAAGCACGGCCAATCTCATCCCAAACTCAGTCTGTTCCAGGGAGGACAGGCTGCTCCCACAGCTGACTCCAGGGGGATATGCCCACCCCAAAGGCTTGAGGGCACACAGCAGCTCCCCCATTTGCAGCAACCAAGCAGTCTGCTGCTCTCAGACCCCTGAAGCCAAGGAAAAGCTCAGCGGGAGCAGGGAGAGGCAGCAGCCCAGCCCTGACCCCAGAACTTTCCATGACTCTAGGGCTCTATGGATCAGCTCTCCTCCCAAGCACTGCCCTGCTGGAGAGGTCTGGGCTGGCCAGGCTCTCCCTGTGGCCACCAGGCACAGGTCAGATCCACGGCTGCCTGGCATCTTCCCAAGGTCTGTGCTGGAAAAAAGCCATTGCCATCACAGGAGAAGTGAAACCATAAGAGAAACCCACCGGGGCAGCCTCAGGCATTGGGAAAACTGGGAAAATTCCCTGCGCCGGGAGAAATAAGTGGAGCTGCCTCACTGGGGGAAAAAACCCCCAAACCCTCAAATAAATAAGCACAAGCAGAGAGGAAGCGGCCAAACACACGTGCAGAAGGCTGGCACAGAGCAGGCGTGGAGTCTCTCCTCGCTTTCTCCCCTTTGAAGCCTCTCCTAAGCCCCAGCGGATCCCGGAGCCTTGCAAAACCAGCCGGGGAAAGGCAGCGTGAGAAACTTCACCTTTGCCACCGCCCGGCATTCCCAGAGCCACCCTCCGCGTCCCTCGGCAGCCAGCAGGTGCTGCCACACTCACGATTCCAGGAATGTCGCGATCCTCGCCCCGCCGGCGCTGGGAGCCGGAGCTTTCCCAGAGCCGGGGCCGCTCTCGCTCCTTTTCCTGCCCGGGGATGGGTGTGGGGTGTGCGGAGTGTCAGTGGAGGTGGGGCTACATCTGCATTTTTAAAAGCTGGAAGCACACACAACTTTTGCAATCCCCTTCGATAGGGTTTCTTTTCTTTTTCTCCTGGCTTTTTCCCTAAAGCTGCAGTCCCAGAATGACAGAGCTGTGCGGTTTGCTGAGCCAGGGCTTTGCAAGCGGCTTACCCAGTCCCAGTCCCAACTTGGCTTGGCTTTCCTGCCATTCCCCGGCTCCAGTCCCCTCTCCCCTTCCCGCAAGGGTCCCATTCCTCCAGGGCAGTTCCCTTGTGTCCATTTTCTTGTTCAATTTGTTTTATCTGCAGTTTTTTTTTTTTGTTTTTTTTTTGAAAAGAAACAGTCTAAAATTTTTGAAGCTGTGGTGTAATGCTGGGATTTAGGAAAGGAAAACTTTGTTTATCTAACCCTGGATTATTTATTTTCAATGTCTCCCCAGTACTCTCCTGCTCTGAGCACTGAGGCTTCTCCAGAGGAGAGCTGGAGAAGTTAACAAACAGGCACAGCCCCATCCAACCCTGCCCTCTGGCAGTGGGAAGCCATTCCCTGTGTCCTGTCCCTCCATCCCCTGTGTCCTCAGTCCCTCTCCAGCTCCTCCGGACCCTTTTAGGCCCTGGAAGGGGCTCTGAGCTCTCCCTGAAGCCTTCTTTAGGTGAGCACCCCCAGCTCTGCCAGCAGACAGGAGCACAAACACAGGCGAGCTGTGCCAGCGCAAATTCCCACTTGGATTTGATAAAAGTTGCAGCTTGGAGACCAGGACAGCTGCAGAGACTTGTCCAAGGGGAGTAGAGGCACGGAGGGAGAGGGAGAGCCCATTGGTGAGTCCCCTGTTCTCTTTTCATCCCCGAAGCTTCAAGTAGCTCCTGGATAGCCCACCCGGAATGGGATATTTCCCCTCTCAGAGTCCTGGTGCAGCAGAGAAAGGCTCGGTGACCTTTCCCTCCTGGCATTTCTTGCTGAGCTCCCTCTGAAGGATGGAACAACCTGCAGCACACGCCGGGCAGAGGGACTTGATGTTTCCCAAGGGGAGATCATCTGCTTCCTCTGCACCAGCTCATTATGTAATAATTAAACAATCCGTTTATTAGCTCTGGCAGCACAGAAACGTGGCTGAGCAGGAGACAGCCACATCAACGCGTCCCAAAGCACTCTGCACCCGAGTGACCCCGAGCTGTGCTCCCGAGCAGGGCTGCCACTGCACAGGAAAGAAAAACTTTACCAGCTCCACCAGCTCTGCAGCGCTGCAGGAAAGCATCATTAGATGGAAACAAATATTATAAATATTTTACAGCTGTAGAACTCCTTCCTTCCCATGCACAGACTATGCCTCAGCACCCTCAGCATGGGCTTGGTTGGGGCTGGGAGGGAAGAGCTCCTTGGGAAGGGCGATAACCCAGGGGTAGAGGAGACTGTGCAGCTGCAGGGAGATGAGACAGACACCCCAAACAGCCCCGACAGGGGATCCTCGCCCCGCCATGCCTGCGGGAAAGGGGGATACCCGGGAATGGAGACAGGAATCTCACGCTGCGATGTTCCATGAAAGAAGAGCACCATCTATTGACTTTTCCTCAGCTCCTCCTTCCCAGCTGCTCTGAGCCCGCCCGAGCCCTGCAGCCCCTCCTGCTGCTGCTCCATCCCACGGCCAGACCCCCTGTCCCGCTGGTCCAGGGTGGCTGCTCCACGTCCCAGATCCGGGACCTCCCCATGGTCCCCCCAAAAGGATGCTCATCCATCCAAGGCCCCGTTGGACAGGGCTTGGAGCCACCTGGGAGAGTGGAAGTGGCCCTGCCCATCACAGGGAGGTGGAACTGTAAAACCCTTCAGCCCAGCCCATGCTGGAACCCATGGGGTGTTCAGAGCAGGGCAGTGTTTGTCCTGGTGCCTCCGGAGCCGTGTCCTGCCTGCTGCTGCCACTTTCTGGCCAAGAGATTTCCTGCTGCTCCTTCAGCTTTTCAGGCGTGTGAGGCTTTGGCCTCCAAATATTGGGACGGGGAGCTGCCGAGTGCCTCCCCAGAAGGATAATTCCTATTAAAAGCAAGCACTAAAGCCTGGGTGGGCCCACCAAGTGCTTGGTCAGGTGAATGAGGTTGAATCCTCTGGAGGATGTGCAGGAAGGATAATTCCTTGGAAGACTTGGGAGCAGTTTGCAGGAAATGATAGCAACAAAGAGATGGCAAAATCTCACAGGTCTGAGATTAGAGATGTGCACAGATGCAGAAATCTTGGCTTCCAGCCTGGAAAAGGCCACATCAGGGATCCCATAACTGCTCAGATTCTGCTGCCTATTCCGTCTCTGCTCTTGGCTCAAGACTTCAGCTGGAGTTGGAAGGAGCAGCTCGGTGTCCTGTGTGGGAAATGGGATGGGTGGCCACCTGTGGGGCTGATCCTTCTCTGCATGTGGGGCTAGGAAAAACCAGCTGGGTTAGGGCTGGGATTTCACATCTGAGCTCTTCTGATGTCTCACAGAGGGCCAGCCAAAAGCTGGGACACAAATGTTTGGAATTCTGCAGATATTGTCTGCAGAGCTGGGATTTAGAGAGGGTGGTAATCATCTGCCTTGCCCCTATGTACTTTGGGGTCACCTTCTGAATCCCTGCTTGGATCCTGCCTTTTAGGGTCTGTATTTGTAATGCCTGTAGAGGACAGCAGGAAAGGCTCACCTGTTTCTGGGATTTCAGTCAGAACCAAAGGGAATAATTTGTCACCTCTGTTTAACGAAAAATCCCCAACCACCAAAGGAAATAAGACCAGGATGTATCAGATTCTGGGAAACAGTAACTGGGAAATCACAGGATTTCCACATCCGTTATTTTCTTAACAGAGGAAAAAAAAAAAAAGTTTCTGGTTTTGTTTTCGTGATTTATCACGATTAAATTTTTTTAATGCAAAACTGGCTGCCCCATTGCTGGAAATGTTCCAGGCCGGGTTGGATGGGGTTCCCTGGGCTAGTGGAAGGTGTCCCTGCCCATTCCTTTCCAGTTCGGAACCACAGATGGCAGCACGACCCTGGGAATTGCTGCCTCGCTGTTCCTACGGGAGAGCAACGCGATCCCAACTTCTTGCCTTAAAATCCCCGGAGAAACCGAGCGGGAAAGTGAATTTAAATTATTTGAAGAAAAATAGGGCAAAAGAAAAGACAAAGTGCCACGTCCTGCATTTGGATGCCTAAAGGCATTTAATCACTTTTTAATATTAAATGTGCTGTTAGTTCAAGGAGCTTCTGTTGCTTATGTCTAAAGGAGAAGAGGTTTTATAATTCTGAAGAGAAGATTTGCTGCCACCCCTTTTACACAGCATCACTTCCAGCTCTGAGCTGGCGCCATGAAACGCTGCCTACAAAGAGTTAGCAGAGATAAAATAGATGCTTAATTATTATAACATAGATGTTGAGTTGTCTCATTATTTTGCTGAGAAGCTGCAGTGGGATCTGTCACACTAATGCTGTGCCAGATTAACTGAGTGTATTAAAAGAAGAATGAAGAAGTTCCAAGCTCATATTTATCTGCTCATGGATAAATATGGATAAAATACTTGTTAACTGAGTGACACACCGCTGCTGACAGGAACCTGTTCTTTATTTGTTATGCATCAGTTTTTAAAACCCAAAAATTGTTAGTTCACACCTATGTGGCAATTTTTTCCCCCATAATTTGTTACAGAAAGTACAGTTATCTTTTTACAAAACTCTTCAAATACCCTCAGTAATAAAAGTGCTTTGAGAGTTATTAATTTGACTGAAAAATTACAAGCTAGGCTGGAAAACAGCTTTTTGTTTGAACAATATGTGGGAAAGTCTTTGTTCCTAAGGTATTAAAATGTAAGTGTTAAAAGCAAGAGGGTACTGGTATCATAAAAAGTAAATCATTACCTCAGAGGTGATTATTGCTTTACAGTTATGAGAAATTTCCAAGTAGTTCACACACTTTTTCTTAGTAAGGGAAAATGACCTGTGCATAATTCCAGTCTCAAAAACAGCTTTGAAAAATGCTTTATCTAAGCCATCCAAAAATTATTTCTGCCCCATCTTAAAACCAAACAGTTCTGCTTCAGCCCAGGGAGTGCATTTCACACTAGACTGTAAAACTCTGAGGCTACAGCCTGAAACCTGGATGGAACCAAGGCACGGAACAAGGCAGCACATTAATCCTGCTTGACAAAGCTCTGCTTTGTTGCTCTGAAGATCAGGTTGGTGATCCCAGAAATGCTTTTTGCTCACTGGGTTACTCTGCAGAGCTCTTCAGGGGGAAAAATAAACCGGGGGTGGAAGGCTCAGTGCTGCCACTGTTGGAAATTCCCAGGCTTCCCAGGTTTGTCCTGGAGGTGTCCCGGGAAGGCCTGGAAGTGGCATTCAGTGCTCTGTGCTGGGGACAAGGTAGGGATGGCGCTCAGGGGTCTTTTCCAGCCTCAGGGATTCTGGGATTCCAGGATTCCATTCTCATGGCTGGGGTTTTGCTTGCAGGATCACAAATTAGGGTGTCTCTGATTCAAAGCCCTGTTGTGCCAGGGCCCAGAACATCGCTGGCAGTTTGGGTTTGTCCTCCAAGGGAGCTGTGATTCGAGGGGTTTGCAACTTTCTAATGTGCAAATTCTTCCAGGGAAAGCACCTCGGGGAGAAGGTGATCTCCCCGAGGAGGCGAATTGGTGATTATTCACAGCCACATCCTGCCTGCTCTAGCCCTGGTGAGAGCTGGGGATCCTAGCTCAGAACCCAAAGAAACAAGTCTTGGGTTCTGCTCTCGCCCCGGAAACCAAATTGCAGCAGCTGGAAGCAGAATTGCTCTAGCTGCTGCATTTCTGCATGCCTGCAGGAACACTTCAAAGGCAAAATATTGAGAAGCAACCAACTGGCCCTTTTAGTTTTCCCTTTAGGTCTCCAGTCAGGCTCAGCAGTGCTGATGAATGGATGGATTTGCAGCATCTCTTGTGCTGGGAGTGCCTGACCCAAGTCAGCCAGGCCTTGTTCAATGCCCCCTGATGAGGGGAAAGCCCAGCCCTGTGCACAGCCTCACAGCTGATTGTGTAATGACCCTTTGGCTTTTCTCTTCCTCCCACACTGGGACTCCTCATCCCAAAGAATCCTCGTCCCGTGTGTGCTGCAGGACCATCATCCTGCACTCAAGCCTGGGAATTAGTAGGATCCAGGACTCTCCTGTTCACAAAGAACATAATTTATGTTTTATTATATATATATATATAATCAGAAAGATATTGTGCAAGACTCAAGAGGAGTCTTGCCCTTTTGCTGATATCCTTCTGCTGGTTTTTGTTTCTTAAAAGATTAATTTTGTGCTATTCAGACAGCAAGAAAAATGTGGAAAAGTGATGTAACATCAGTCATTAATCCCCACAGTTTTTAAAACGACTTCACAGGGGTTTTAAAACGACAATTTAATCGTTTCAGGTTTCAGGGGTGTTTCTTAAGACACCTAGAAATTCCTAATCTTCCTCCAGAGAGGGAGGAAGATCTCATCTTAATCCTCGTATTCTGTGAATAACATTTGTGTTGCAAAGGCACTGCACAAAAATCTGAGTGTCGGAAGCCACACTGGGAAAGTTCTTTTCATTCACTGAGCAATTCTTTCCTGTGTTTATTTGCTGGTCTGTATGGCAAATGTCTTTTTCCTTCTGACCTCTCCCTGCTCCTCTGAATAAACCCCCAGATAACTTTTGCTGTTCTGTCCAGCTGTATGTGCTCTGTAAGGAAACAATCCAGATTAAGAAAAGTTTAATTCTCTCTCACTGGCATCAAACTATGTGGAAAACAGTTCAAAACTCCTACTGAACTTCAGGAAATTACTTTTCCATAGGCTTTGCCTCTATTTAGTAATTGAAATAATTCAGGAACAGACAAACCAGGATAACCAGCAGTAACAATGAGATGAAAGAAAGTGTTTCCAGGAGCATGGTGGAAAGTGGAGGGAATTAAAAATGAATTATGAAATGTTTTAAAAGAAACACACACGGAGGCTCTGATGGATTTTAACTCTTTGCTGAAGAGGGAGAAGTGTTCCATTTGTTTTGGGCCAGAGGATATTTATGGAGTTTCCTTTTTCTCCCCAGACCTTTCCCCAGGTCTGGAATGCCTCTGAGGGCAGGAGAAGACAGAGGAGAGGATCCAGCTGTCTGCCAGAGGCAGCTCAGGGCCTCTAATCTCCTAGCCTGTACACACAAGATTAAAGATCCGCCCGGAGTTTTGATTAAGAATGCAAAGTTAAGAGATTAAATACCAGGAAGCCAAATTAAAGAGCTTTAAGTCAATCTCAGAACTCATCAAAGTCCCAAATTTTTAAGCTGTCATTACAACACAGGATTAGTACAAAGCTTCCCTACCCTGATTTGATGTCCTTCCCTCAACAATGTTATTTGTTCCCCTGTTGCAGTTCCGTGCTCCTGGCATAAATCCAGCTATTGTCTCATCCCACCTGGATCCCTCGGGGACTTTCCTGGGATTCCTGCCCTGCCCCAGTTAGCCTGGAGCCCATGGTGAGCCTCGTTGCTGCTGCCCTGCCTGGTGCACTGCCACCGAGTGTGTTGGAACTTAGAAAATGCTCCTGGGCACTGACAATGGGGGCTGAAGGAACAAACACATCCCAAGGAATGAATACATCCAAAGGAAAGAATACATTCCCCTTCTTTCCCACCTCTGGGCTGACTGATCTCCGAGACCCAGGAAAAAGGGAGACACCCGAGTAGGATGAGGCCACTGTGGTTTTTCACCTCCAGGTACCTGACAATGAGCCCTAGGAGACAAGAACTGATGTTCACATCTTTCTGGAGCCAGGGATAATCCTTTCAGCTGGATTCACTGTCAGCCCGGGCTGGAGGGTGGTTCTATCCAGGGGTCTGCCAATTTGGAAGGACTGCTCTGAAAACACATCCTGCAAACTGCCACAATTGCTATTTAAAGCTCTTGCTGTAATGCATTAAATGTTCCCCTGCTTTACAGGATAATAAATTGTGTCCTTCCCATTTTTTATGTATGGAATTGGGGTGTTTCAGCTACATTAAGATTGTGCTTTCCAGGGCTTTTTCCACAAAAGATAACTTAATAACATTGCTAAATGCTGTGCTAATCAAATCTTTCATTTGAAGTTACTCTCCCTTGTATAACACTGTGCCAAGTGAGTCATTTCCAAATTTGCATCTCAAGCCTTAGAACTTTTTGTAAGAGTTAAGCACAACAATTCCAACCAATTTGAACCCACTTTTTAACTTTCCCACATCCCTGTGCAGAATGTCTTATCCAGAACATCAAACTGATGTGTTAAATTATGGGAGTTCTTTTTTCTTTTTTTTAAAGGAAAATTAAAATTTTTGTTCATCACTGAATTTTATTATCCTCCTTTACAAGTGCAGTTATTATTAGTGCAGTTATTATTAATAGCTATTTAGTGTAGCCATTATTAATGGTTACTTAGTGTAGTTATTGCCAGTGTATTTTTACTCTAAAAAGCCATATTAGAGGGAAGCTTCTCATCCTCTGGGAATTACAGGAAAGGTTTTCCAGCAGCTGCAGCCCAGCTGCTGCACTGAGCTGGTTGTGCCCAGTGCAGCAGGGCACCACAGGTCTATAGTTTATCCTTCCCCCAAACCCCACCCTATATTTGCACTCTGAACACAGCTCCCACCACCATAGCTGCTCTTGCTCTCTACTTTGTTATCATTGCAGGTCCATTGCGTGCCAGAGACCAAAGAAGACCAGCAGGAATTGAAAATCCCGCTTACTGAATATTGCTCTTCCCTGGGTAAGCTGTGTCCCAGCTTCGCTTGCAGGAGCAAAACTTAAAGAAAATTTTATTTCTTTGTAAGAAAAAAGAAAAATATATTGATCCCCCAGAGAAGCTGTGGCTGCCCCTGGATCCCTGGAAGTGTCCAAGGCCAGAAGCTTGGAGCAACCTGGGATAATGGAAGGTGTCCCTGCCCATGGCAGGGGTGGCACTGGATGATCTCTTCCAGGATCCCTTCCTACCCCAATCATCCCATGATTCTCTGATGATGATAAATTCATTTTATCTTCTGTTAAAACTATGGATACAACAAGTGCCCCTATGCCCAGTCCTGATGCTGTTTGTTCTTTAGAGCCCAGAGCATTAATTTCAGAGGTTGTGTTTCTGAGTCCCTGATTGCATTTGTGGCTGCATTAAAAGTCTGTTCACGTTTTCCCAGTTAAACTAAATGACTATTATTTCCTTCTCCCACTCCCTCCCCCATCCAACTGTTGTTGTTTAATTAAGGATAACGTGCTGCTCTTCAGTGGGTGTTTGTTTATAGCCTGATAAATGTCAGGAATATGCTCTGGTGGAAAGTCTTTTAGCTGGGAATACTCAGGTCCTTTTAATCACTACTGCATCTGTAAAAAAAGAAAAAATTGTCTTAAAATCTCCTTTTCTGATTACTTTAAAATAATTTCATTATTAATTTAAAGGGAAAGTGCAGTTCAAATGGTACTTTTCACAATAGCCTTCTTCTTGGGGTTTTTTTTTTGTGGTTTTTTTTTCTTTTTTTACATGGGGCTTTGTGGTTGAACACAGGTATTTTACATCAGCTTTGCCGTGGAAGATTTTACGTCGCTTTGCCCTTTCCTACGTATGGAGCAGAAGATTTCATGGCCCTTTATGGAAGTCAGCGCAGCTGCCGTGCTTAAATCCCCTTAAAAACAAAGAAAGAACTCATTGGCAAAGTGTCTAAAGGCCTTTACTTTCTCAAATTCCCTTCATCACCATTACCAAAGTGAGAGAAGACTTTATTTGAGCCCTTGGTGCATTTTTGGTGGTCAGGCTCTCCTGATCACCAAGTCCACTAAAGGGGTTCAGGAAGGTGGGGAGTGTTCCATGGATAATGCTGACTGATGGGCCTTGCAGAGCTCCAGTCGTGAGCAATGCCTTAAGTTCTGCCTCTTCCCAACATCTTTGTGCCACGAGCAGGTAACAGCCACCAGGTGCTGGAGTGCTCTTTCAGGAGCTGCTCAGTTCCAGCCAGGTCTGTGGGACATGAAGCCTACAGACTGTAACACACATCTGGCACCATGGGGGGTATTGGTCATGATGATGTTCCCTTCTTATTTAGGGAATTAAATAAAGAGAAGACAAATTAGTTCAGAAGTAACTCAGAGACTTTGCCATTCCCAGCTTTGGTTCTTGGCTCTGCCACCGATGCCTGGGCTGACCTTGGTGAGGTGCTGAACACCTCTGGAATGGGTCACTGTGCAATTTATTCCCTGTGGCAATTCCTGGGAATGGATTTCCTGCTGCTTTCACTTGTGCTTTCTCTCTGAGGGGATGGGAAGTGTCAGCTGCTTGCTTGGCTCTCTATTTTCTCCTGAGCAGGGTTCAGCATAATAGGACCTGACTTGGACTGCAGCCTGGGCAGACTTTCACTGCCATGAAGACTGCAGGCTGAGCAGCTCAGTCTAAATGCTGGAATAAATGGGGAGTGCTTGAGAAGCTGACATGAGAGACAAGCACGTTCTAATGCTCTGTGAGGGACCTGGGGGGGTTTGAATGCATAGCTCTCTTAATGAAAAGCTGTAAATTCATGCTTCTCTCAGAGCTGGAGGTTCAAAGTGCTGAGTTTCTAAGAGGTTGTTATCAATCACAGCCTTTCACGTTTAGCCAAACTAAGACAGGAAACCTGGGGAGGAATCTCTTTTCTATGAAATGCACAGGCCAGTTTTTCAGCCCCGGAGTGCTGATGGGAAGTCACACTCCTATCAGTAACTATTGCCTCTGGGACTTTATCTAAGTGTACAAATCCAGGACCATCCGGCTCTTTCAGGGCTTTCCTGGGCCATTGGTTGAGTTGCAAAACCAAATCTGGTTCCATCTGTTTATATTGGTTGGAAAAAATCTCCCTTGGCACTTCCCCTGTTGTTTCTGCACTACAGCACTGCAGACTTGGGTTATTTCCTCAGCTGCTCTGCAGGGAAGGGCTCAGGTTTGGTGCTGCAGTTGGAGATGGAATGGGATGGGCAGGGTTGGAGTAAAAGGGAACATTTTGGCTTGTAACCCCCAAATTTTGGCTTGCAGCAGTTTTAGGGCCGTGAAGGTGAGATATGCTTTGCAACCAAAATTCAGGCTGAAATGACTCCTTTGGAAAGCAGAGACACTTGTGTCCACACATTGCAGACTGAGGATAATTTGTCTCCCTCTGTGCCCAGGGGCTTGCCTTAGTTCATGGGATTACCTTTCTGACCCAAGCAACCTATTCCTTCCCTTCATCTGCTATTGACCTAAGCAACAGCAACAAAAAATAGTTACAATTTCTTTATTACCTTAATATCCTAAGGAAAAAACCCTTACAGGGATATCTACATCTCTGATTTTGTGAAGGGAAATTGAGGGACCTCTCAGGACTCCTTCCAGTTCAATTTATTTCCTGGCTTCCCTATGTAGGACATTGGAATATGTCTAGAAGGAGCAGAAAAGATCCTGTATGTGTGGGTATATATATATATATAATTACTGGGCTATTTCCAATAGCACTGGAAGGTCAGATTTGAAGGGAAATCCCTTTTATAACCCTTAACTCCCCAGCTGCTGTTGAATTTTCTAAACAAATGTAGAAGTGCAGCCACTTATTAAAGCAAACCCCAACACTGCCTCAATTGAATAAACATTAATCATCTATTAATATTAAGACTGGCACATCTTGCTGCTGCTTTGGCTCTGGATCAACATCATCACTTATTAACATTTTGAAATAGCTCTGCAGAATGGATGATGATCAGGCTTGTACCTGAAAAATCTCCCCAAATCTCTCCACAGAGAACTTGGGAGGTGAGGAAAGCAGAAAAAACCAGCCAAGACAGATGCAGGAAGCTCAGCCCCTCATTTTACCCACTTTCTGTGCATTTTGTATAAATCAAAGGCCACGTTTTAAATCTGTGTTAGATCAGCAAATAGCTCTTTTCAAATTGTCAGCAATTCATTGCCCAAATAGCCTGCCAGATAATAGTTAATCAATTGCAAATGGGATGCAGATTCTCCTGGAAACTTCGGGGAATTTTTCACCTCAACTAAATGCAGGTGACACTTCAAGTCACTTCCTGCACTTGCCTTGGCTGAATTAGGCTGGACAAAACTCTGATTAGAATAATTGCAGAAATGTCGCTTAGACTGAAAGGTCCTGGTTGATTCTCTTAGCAGAACTGTGCCAATAGTTCTTTGTTATGTAAAACCAGGCTCCCTGCAGGTCTCTGTCACTACTTTAGAGGCTCTTTCTTGCAGTCCCTCTTAACATTAGGCAGATTTTGGCTCTGGTATCAGCTCTGCATCTCTACAGGCTCCCACAGAAGGGCTCAGTGTGCTCCATTCACAGCCCTCACGCTGGAACGATTTCGGTGTCACACCTAATTGTTCACCTGCCTGAAATCTACATTGAAATATCATGGATGAATCTCAGGTAACTGGAGTTGCTGGAGCATTGGCATGAAGTAGAGTCAAAAGCAGAAACAAACAAGTTCAGCTGGTGCCTCTGCATAATGCACATAGTTTAAAAATACCGGATGAATTAAAGACAGGAGTGAGGGTGAGGAGCAGATGGGGAATTGCCTCCAGTTTTGGTGCTCACGTGTCCTCCAGTGGCATTGGCATCCTTGTCCAGGATGAATTGACGTCCTTGTCCAAGGAAAAGCAAGGAACAAAAGCCCCTCCAGCCTCGCTTTCCCGGCCCTGTGGCAGGGAAATTCCCAGACTGCTGTTGGAATATTTGCTTTCACTTGTGCTGTGCTTTCCCAGCCTTCATTTGCTTCAGGAATCCTGGATGGGAGGGAGCTCTGCTGGTGATACACTGGTAACAACTGGCAGAGACAAAGCTGAAGGCCAAATAAATAATTAACGCAGCCCTCCTGTTGCATGTCTCTTCCTTAGCATTGGGTCTCATTAAAATCAATAGAAGCAGCACAGAACAAAAGGCCATGTATTTTCTGAGTTTAGCCTGTAGATAATGAAGTGGCAAATAGGTCACGCTGCTTAGGAATTTATTTAAAGCAATTTTATTTTGATAATGCCAGCTGTCACCAAGTGCTGCTGGCAGGGATGGTCTCCCAGTTAATTTTTCTTCCTACCTGGGCAAGCCTTGACCCTGAAATACCAGCTCTGGGTGCACAGTGCAGCTCTGGGCAGGGGCCTGGAGGTGTGGGCACTTTGCATGGTAAGAACAGAAACTGAAAAAGGGATTTTAGCCATCAACAGCTGGGCAAGTTTGCTGTCTTTAATTCAGATAAACTTTATATTATATTTGGGTTTATACTGCTGAGCCTTCTGAAAGGACTGCAGGTCTTGAACTCCAGGTATGCACTGAAATGAGGAGATAACTTTGGGGTCTAGAGAAGAGCAAACATCCCCTTGCAGAGCTCAGTCTGGCTGGGCTGACATTTCTGTCTGGAGAAAGGGTGGTGATAATTTGGGAAAAGTGGGGACAGTGACAGCAGGGTGGAAAAGATTTCCTCAAGCCTCAGAGCATCCCCTAGGGATGCTCAAAGAGGTTTAATCAGCAGAGAAAAATTATTTAATCAATCATGAACCTGGGGCCGAATTTTTTAAAGAGAAGTAATTTTCTGTTCATTTTGCAAAGGAAGCAGGAAACAAGTGTGTCTGACAGAAGGCTGTCCTTGCTGGGGACTTC
The DNA here is from genome assembly GCA_018697195.1 of Certhia americana. Classification (NCBI taxonomy): domain Eukaryota; kingdom Metazoa; phylum Chordata; class Aves; order Passeriformes; family Certhiidae; genus Certhia; species Certhia americana. The sequence continues at coordinate 2,582,908 of CM031857.1, read as the reverse complement.
CTGTGGTGACATCCCGTGACAAGAGGAGCCTGCGTCAAACAGGTGTGAACCTGGGCCTCGTGCTTCCTCTGTCCCCTCCAAAGCAGCAGAGCCTCTGAGTTCTGTTCTTCTTGCAGAGGTGCAGGTTCAGGGGTGTGTGCAGAGAGAAGGGCCAGCCCCAGCCCTTCCCGGGGGTGGGATCCCTGGCAGGTTTGTGGGATGCAGCTGTTCCACCATCCCTGTGCCCCGCAGCAAAGCCCAGGCTGTGCCTCTCTGAGCAGGGCATTCATCTCCAGGCAATCTGATTGAGTGCAACGGGCAATCCCTGCTGGATAGCAAAATGCTGGATTAGCAGTTAGGAACCCTTGTGATTAGAGAGATTAACTGCTAAGCACATCACTCCTTTGGAGGCCAAGCTTCCCTTTTTGCTTGGAGCTGGTAGCCCGTTAAAATTACTGCTCTGGCAATTAGGAGAGCATGAACATGCTGACTGGCAGAAGGGCTTGTGCTTTAGGAGAACTTTGGTAGCAGTATTTCTGCCTGTTTGCTTGTTAGGCAGCCCAGTTTTCTTTCTCTGGACATTTAAGGTGCTGCCTTCTCAAAAGGTGCTGCTTTACTGGAAGAAAAAGGACCAGGTTGCTCCAAACCCTGTCCAGCCTGACCTTGGGCACTGCCAGGGATCCAGGGGCAGTCCCAGCTGCTCTGGGCACTCTGTGCCAGGGCCTGCCCACCCACACAGGGAGGAATTTCTTCCCAATATCCCACCTAACCCTGCCCTCTGGCACTGGGAAGGCATTCCCCCTTGTCCTATCAGCCCAATGGCTTTCCTAATCTCTATCCAGGCTTCTCTGCTGCCATGTGGGGAAAAAGGCAGGAAAGTGGGACTTGTCGGAACACAGGGAGAACGTCACTGAAGTCCTACCTGCTCCTACACCCACATATACAACTGTAAAAATAACCAAAAATAGTGCTGTCTCTTACTTTCAGGCAAACAGGAGTAGATTTTTTAAAAACTGAAGTTGGAATTCTTTAATCTCAAGGTCTAAGCCACAGGAAAAAAAAAAATAAAAAAGGTTTGATCATAAATCTTTTATCACTTTTAACTGAGCATAGCTGAGGGCCATGGATGATAGAGCAATAGAGTTACACCCACTGGAAAATAATAACCTGCTTTTCAATCATTATTTCAATAATAACCTGCTTTTCTACCACTAGAGTGGTGCTGGGGGTCTGCAAGGTCTGTTTGTGAGGTGATGAGGACACAAATAAATGAAGCTGCCCATTATAAGATTCTCTGTGAATTCTCACAGCCAGAGGCTGCTTCCCCTAATTTCTGCTCACCAGCCCAGCCTCTGCAGCAGACTGAGCTTCCCAAAGCAGGCACTGAGGTTCCAGCTTCCCACGGGAGAAGGGAAAGAGACCCTGCTCTCTCCTGTCCCAATGTCCCAAACCTCCTGGAGGACAGGCACCATCCAGAGGAAATACTGAAAAACAGCAATAATAATTCCTGTTTTCAGAGGGAGGAAAAGAAGAATCCAGGGAATTTTGCATTGCCTGACAAGCACTTTCATGAAATAACGATTTTTTAAGCAAGTGGGAGGAAATGAATAATATGAGTCTGTCTAAACTAGGCCTTGTTAATCTGATGAATTTCCTTATTTAAGAACTCAGCCCTCCATGGGTGAGGAAAGGGGTCCTTAATAAACCTCTGATGTCCACAAACCCAGGCTGAAATTCTCCCTGGCAGCACCACAGAGGGACCACCCAATCCAGGCTTGATCATCTATTATCTTGGTGGTCACCATGACATTGTTACAACATTGTAATAAACTGAGCATTCTCAGCCCTAATTTCTCAGAGATGTTTGTTTCCATTTTAAGAATTGCTTTATTGGCGATCAGGATCTTGGGGATACAGCAGCGTGGTTGGGTCAGTTTTGCTCACTGATCACTCCTTGTGGGATTTAGATTTTTCTTTTTGAACACCAGCACCTGCTGATGGTATCACCTGGTGCTACGATATAACCAAATAATCACGTTTTAAAAGAAATGGAACAGAGAAAAGGTGGTGGAAAGCAAGTAGCTCACAGAAAAGAGCCTGCAGAGTGTTTCTTACAACCTCAGACAAAATAAAAGAGCCTTGTTGGATGCCCTTGTACTTCATCCACTTCTGACAGTTCATGAGTTAATGGTGTGGATTTTCATTTTGGTTTCTGGGGCCTGGTTCCTTAACAACCATGCTCGGCAGAGCTGAAATCTTTGCCACAGAAGGAAAAAGAAAAGTTTCACTCCCAGATTCTTGGTAAAAAGAACCCTGTCTGTTGTTTATTTATTTATTTAGAAAGCACATACAGCGATGCACAGGGAGGGGACAGAGATGCAGATCAGGTGAGCAGAGAAATCCAGCCCAGAGAAGAGCCAGATGTTCCCCGGAGGATCAGTAGTACATCAGTCTAGACGAGCATTTCAGCTGCTGTACCTCTAGATTAAAAAAAGAAACCACGGAGAGCCTCTGAGGACCGGGAGTTTGTGTCCCCATGACAGCAGTGCCCCACTGTCCCCTCGGGCAGGGTGGCTCTGTCCTGCTCCTCCTGCCCCTGCCCTGCTCACGCCATGGTTTCCTTCCTCAGCGTGCGCCTCTGCTGGCAGGTGAGGATGCTCGGGAAGGACGATTTCCCCTTCGTCCTTGACCTCTTCTTCAGCTTCTTCTGGTGCTTGAGGGAAATCCCCAGCTCCTCCATGATGGCGTTGAAAGAAAGACACTGTGGGGAGAGCAGATGGCATTAAACACCTCCCGCCATGGAGAGCCCAGCCTAAGCTTGGCACGGCCCTTCAAAAGGCCCAGCGCACTCCTCAGGAGCCAAAGCTCAGCCTGGGCCCTCGCGGGGCTCCGGGAGCTCCTCAGACGATCCAACTTGGAATAAATCCCTGGATGCAACAGGTGGCTGCACACAGCAGGGGTTTTTCCCTAACTCAGCTTCCATTTAACTTCAGCTCAATTGAAGCTGCTTATGAATGTTTCCGACATTCCCCACAGGGGCCTTTGCGATGTTTTGGTGGCTTCGCATGACAAAACTTACCCTTTCTCATTTGCCCCTGACCTCACAAGAGAAAAGATCTCTTTTTAAATGCCATATACCTTAGTTACAAAAAACCATGACCATGCTGGAGAAAACTAAGAAGAGTTTTTTCAAGATTTCTTTGTGGACTTTAGTTATTTTCCCCTCATGAAATGAACAGACATTTCTCAAATATAGTGCAGCCCTCAATCTTCTTTTCTTCGGAAAGAATCTTTTCAAATATTGTGTGTTGAAGAAAGGAAATAATTACCACAAGAATAAGGGAGCTGAATGGCTTGGAAAGAAAGAAGAGATCTTCTTCCCACCATCACAACACTCACAAAGACGTTTGGGGTAAGTGGAAACATCTTTTAAAACCCACAGCTGGAATAATTACATATAACACAAAGGAACACAAGTAGATTCTAAGTGGAATTAAAAAACCCACAATAATTGTTCTGTGCAAATATACATGAACAGATTATTTATATATAAAATGATGGCAGCGGGGGGGGGGGGGGGGGGAACTAAGCTTTAAGCCCCTGACCTTCACCAAACTGAATAATTAAAGTGTAAAGTAAAGGTTGTGTAATGAGCTCCTGGGCTCAGTGCCTTGGTGTAGGTGTGAATTTTTGTGCCCTGTGTGTGCCCGGCTGCACACAGGCTGAGATCTCCAACCGTGGCAGATTCATAGCTCAGTATGTTCCTTCTCTGAGATGCTTCATTTTTGTTGTCTACGATTCCGAGGTCAATTAAACTTCTGTTAATTCGTGCCACTGCCCAGAGTCAATAGGCACAGCCAGGGCAGACCTGTGGTAGCCGGGCCTGTGCTGCTGCAGTTTTCGTTGAAATCCCCTCCCTTTGTTATTATAATCCAGGTATTCCAGCGTTCCTTCCCCCTGGAAGCAGCAGGAGGAGCAGGTATCCTCGGAACACCCTTTCTGTACTGCTCCAAGCTTTTCTGGAGAGCAGCACCGTGATTCCCAAATTAATGAACCCAAATGTTCTGAGTGGCTGATTTGGCCTGGATTATTGCTCTCTGTGGTCTCAGCTTTAATCGAGTTTTTAAAATCTGGGCTACAAAGTGGATTCAGAACGCCGTGGTAAATAGGGATGCTATTAACCCTTTGTAGGATTGAGCAGTCTTATTTTTATTTTCCTTCCCTGTATTTCTCACTAACCTCCTAATGTGTTGTATTTAGTCCCAGCCATTACTCTCTGCAGAGTGCAGACAGGGATGATTTCTGCAGGTGAAAGAGTGCATTTTACTGCCTTATTAATAGGCTGGTACTTTAATTTTCCAAAAAGATCCCTATTACTCAGACTGTGCAATAACCACAACGCCTTTCACATTCATCTCCACAAAACAGCCCCATGAAGCTCATTTTGCATCTGCAGACAGATACACAGAACATATTGCTGGGAGGTTTTTAATATGGGATCTGTGGAGTGCCCAGTGGCTCTGCTTCCAACTGCTTTGAATTTCAAAATAATTATTATCAGGAAGACTTAAAGTTATTCTTAGGAAAAGTGGTGCAGAGTGAGCACAGCCTCAGCCAGAATGGTGTGGGGTTTATAGGAAAGCCATGGACAAGGAACACACCCCGGGGGAAGCCCAAGCCCTCCGAGCAAAGCAGCCTTCAAAAAGGGCATGTTGACATTAAAATTAGATTCATAAGGGTAATATACTGTTCTTTTGTTCCATATTCAGGTGACCAGACTGAAAGGGTTGCTTCAAACCCCTTTTTTTCTCATGCTGGTCAGTCCACTGCTGAGGTGTGCCCAGAACAAGAGCAGAGTGGGCACAGATCAATCCCTTTCACAGCTTAGTAATGAATTTAACATTTTGCTTTCAGCCAGCTTAACTTTGTCATTCTGGCAGTGTCAAAATGCTGCAGCCCGTGGCATGTAAAAGAAAATGTCATGCTTTAAAAACAAAATGGGTTCTGCTCTCTGTGTGATGTGGGACTCCTCTGTGCCCTTTGGCCATTTCAGCAGCTGCTAAAGCTTAGTCATGAAGCTCCCAAATCCTTCCTTACACTCCCATGCAGAGGTCTGTGCTAAGCTTTAGGAGAATTACAGATTCATAATTTAAAATAAATAAATAAATAAATAAATAGATAACATAAAATAAAGTAGAAACAATGAAAAAATAATAAAAAAAAAGGAGTTGTAGTCAGGATTTGTCAATCTGTTGCTTCTGCTGCTGGGCTACCACTGAGGACAAGGCATTTTATTAATACCTTGCAAATCCAACCAAATAACAATAAAGAAGCCACTCAAAACCCAGTGTACTGTGAAAATCAAAGGATGTGGGGCAGATTTCATTCTGGAAGAACTCCTGAGCAGCTCAGGGACAGGGGAGGAAGTGCAGAAGTCAGGATATTTCTCCTGCACCCATAGATGGGATGGATTAAATCCTGTGGCACGCATTTAAGCTGACCTGTGTCCTGTGCTGAAAGAAAATTGATTAATTTTTGCACAGAAGGGAAAATATCCAAAATAGTTTCTTTTAGTGAGCAAACTGCTGCTGGGGCACCTTAAGGATCTGTGGGAATATTCTGTCACTGATGGCATGAGGAGACCCCCAAATTAACTCCTTTAACCTGCCAGAGTCTATTGAGCAGTGACTGTCAAAACAGTGTGACAGTAATCCAGGGATTAATTTAACTCTTCCCCACTTACAGAAACTGTTCCTTTGTGCTCCATTCACCAGAAAAATCAGTGAAGCTGCCTGCTGGTCTCCCACACCACCTGAACACCAGTGATGGTTTTTGATAACTCTTTTTTACTGCTAGGCATGAGGCTCTGTCAGGGATAGCAGGAGCTGCTTTGGAATTCCCCCAGGGAATCTCTCCCAGCCTCTGGAGCTGTAGACAGACCCAGGGAACGATGGCTGTCACTGCCAGCGGGGCTGTGGGACTGACAGCTGGGAAAATGTTTACCCAGCAAGTGACAGAAATGCTCTGGATCCAGCAGTAATCTGAGGAACAATTACAGAACCGATCCAAGCTGCAACCCAGAGGATTTCTTGCGTGGAGCGATGATGGAGATAAACACATTAGGTATCTTCCTTCTCCTCTGAGAGTTGAGAGGAGCTGAATTTAATTAGTTTTAAGTCTCATCTACTGGGAAGCTGCAAATAAAAAGTGTTTTCTTAAATCAGGTATTCAGAGGCCCTAATTCAGGGCTTTGCTGGCAAAAAGGAGCATTTTATGGAGAGGCAAACATTTCAAGGCCCCATTCAACAAGTTAAGAGACCATTCTGAGCAAGACAATTTCTTGCAGCATCTGGAGTGCAGTATAAACTCCCACCTGCAGGTGAGCAGAGGAGAATTGGAACAGCTGAGCTGTGGGCAGCACAGCTTTGTCACCAACCACTCCAGCCTGCTGCCAGCAGCATCAGCACCGGAACGGGGCTGAGAGGAAATCACGGGGCACTGTTTGCTCTGGCTGCCCTCAGGAGCCAGGCACGCAGAACCCGTTCAAAGGGGTGTGAAGGCATCTACTCCAGCAAAGCCCCTGGAAAACAGAGTGGTAACTTGTCTGATGCCCAGCTCCACTGGGCAGGAAAGCATAAAACAGAGCTGAGGGGAGGGAGATGAGCTGGTGAGACTGATGGGAATCTGGGATCCAATGGAATACAGGTAGAAGGGTTCTGAGAATGCTGCAGTTTGCCACAGTTCATGACATCCCTCGAGCTGGCATTCCTCTGCACTTTGTGCATCTCAAATTGTTGGCATATGTTTTTTTGGTGGCAGAATGACATCCAGTCCATTGTCCCCTGCCCTGTCAGTCCCTGACTGGCTGAGGACTGGAGGAAATCCAAGTGTTGTCCTTCCAGGGTGTAAAACACATCCTACACAAAACATCCCATCAGGGTTCAACATGCAAAGCAATGCCAGGGCTTTGCTGTCTGGGATAAACTGATACCTGGTTTTCCCACGAAGGATTTTTCTCTGTGACAAATGAACGTCATGAATTGCTCAAACAAGTCAACGGAGTTGCTCTATTAATGGTTTGCGTGGGTGTTGCCTGAGGCTGCTCCTGTTGAATATGTCCTTAATGGTTACACGGCATAAAATTTAACTGATGGCTCTGATTTTGTGCTGTGATAGTTACTTGCAGGCTTTGAGTGATGAATTTTAAACGGAGGAATTAAAATTCATTAAATATTGACACAGAGAATAAGAGATGCCAGCTCAACATCCCTGGCTGCTGGTAACAGGGGTTCAGGAAGTTAATGGAGCCCTGCAGGGTGTTTGGGAGGTTCTTGAATTCTGAGCTGCCTGGCCCACTTGCAGCAGAGACCAAGCTGAATGTTCCTCCCTGCTTTTAGAAACGAGGCTGCCACTGTTCAGTTCGGGTTGGGGAGGAGATGAAAAGGAGGTAAATGATTTTTCTTACCTGCAGCAGGTGAGTTACCCCAGGAAATGGTGACAATTGCACATGAGAGAGACTGTGATAATTCGAAAGGCTATCACGCTGTGCTGAGCTCCCTGCTGGGGGGGGTAATTATTTCCTGTGGCACGCATTTAAACTACCCGGACTTCAGGGCTTTGGCAATTTACTCTATATCAGTTTATCCCCTGTGTTAACCCTTGCTGAGCCCTGCCTGGGTGTGGTGCTCTCCCCGGACACACCTTGCTCCTCTCCTGACTACACCGTGTGGATCGAGGGCTGTGCTCGGATCCCTCGCTCCTCCCGGATTAACTTGCCACAGTCTAACTCCGTGGATAAGGTGGTGCCAGAGGTGGAGTTGGACGGGTGGGGTTGCTTACACTGCAGTCCGTAAAAGAAACAAAAGGCCTTGCATGCAAGAGAAGAAAAACGGAGAAAGTAAATAAATGAACGAAGCAAAACCGAAAACAAGCATGAGAATGATTCAACAGCCATTTAAATCAAAAGAGACTCCACGTATGGAAACAGAAAAGTCACAGATTGCATTCAACAATGGTTTGGATTAGCTTAGTGATAACACACCCTTCACAGCATTTCCCATCTAAGCTGCTTATCTCACCAGGGAAAAGAGAAAACAATCCCAGAGAAACCAGAGAGAAGCACTGGAATCACTGGTATTGTGCTCTCTGTGAAATTGCTTCTGGAAAAGAAGCAGGATGTGCCACATTAACTCACTTAATGATTCTAATTATTAAGCAACACCTTGCTGAGCAGCAGCAGTGCAGGTGCAGAAATGGGGTGTGTGCACATGTGTGTGCAACCCCAAATTCTGTTATACACTCCAAATATTTCTGAGTAAGTTAACATCCCTGGCCTAAAGCTTTAGGTCTGCTTTAGTCCTGGCTTCAGGGAGGCACTGCCTTGCACAGACTCCTGCAAAATTTCCAGGACATTCTGCACCAAGTTAGCACTTAAACGAAACATTTTAATTACACTAAATATTTTAATTAGCTGCAACTGTTCTCCAAAGCGTATTTGAATAAACGATCTCCCGAGATGTGAACAAAACAAAGATACCAATACATTTTTTATGCATTTTGTGCTAAAATGGGCTAAAGTACTAATTAGAAAGCTGCAATATGTGCACATACATTAATCCTTTATCGCTGCCTTATCCCAGCCCAGAGACCCTTTGATTGACATGTCCTGGGATTGCTCTATGAGCTGCATCTGATTTTTGTGGGCAGCAGTGCTGCTTTTAATGCAAACCGCACCTCCCAGAGCGCGTTCAGAATGTTCCCTCTTTTCCCAATCATCCCTGCTGCCCTCGGGGAGGGCCTTTGCCTCAACAGCCACTCCTGGCATTTATGCCCCCACCCTTGCAGGATGCCACCTTGGATGGGGAGGGGGGATCCAGCCTTTCCCACCTCAAAGTGCAAAGGGAACTTAACCTGCTTTGGGGTGGGTGCCTCACCTCTGGGAGCCTGGGGTGAACAAATGGGAACATTTGGGGATTCAGGGCCACCCCCTGGTCCTGCAGGGTGGGGTCCCCTTGTCCCTGGGGAAAGTCCTGCTGGAGAGAAGAGGAGCCAAACAAGGCCACAGCAGGGTCCAGGACAGAGCCAGGACAAGGTGTTCCAGGGCAGGAGGGGCTGGCTGACAGCTTCAGGAATACTCTCCAAGTTCCTGCTCACAGCCTGCTTTTTTCACAGGGCTGGTGGTTCTCTAACGGGGTGTTTACACTCCATTTTAAGGGTTGATCCCTTCTCACAAACTGCTCTAACACTCAAGGTGTGATTTACACACAGCATTTCCTTTGTTTTCCCTCTGTCCTTTTAAATTACTCATTACACTCCAGTGGAGCTATAACCAGAATTTCTTTGGCTCCATAACCTTACTTTACAGTGGCATCCATCACCTCTTGGAAGATCTCCCTGCTTTGAAGTGCATCCTTTAGCACAACTTGTAAAGCTCTGGCTCTGAAAAAAGATGCTTTCTAGAACAAGAGGAAAATTACTCTTGGGATTTGGACGTGCTTTCCTGTGCTACTACTCAAGCGGTTCATGTTACTGCCAAATAAAAAAAACAACATCCAGTTGTGTTTTATTCCTTTCCAATGTAATTCATCCTGGAAGTTCTGAAGTTCAAGCAGAAACTGCTTGAGAAATTAATTGCCACTGCCCTGCTAAGCAGCACTAATTAGGCCGCGGGTGAGGCACTTCCCTGTTCTTATTAATAAATTATTTGTCATTAGAGCCAGGAAGGCCTGGTGAGAGTTCAGCAGCAGGAAATGCTCACTCCAGAGCTGCAGAGGCCTCCCCGTGCCCAGAGCTCAGCCGGGCAGGAGCAGGGCAGGGCACTCACCTGCTCGATGTCGCTGTTCTTGCGCGATTTGTAGATGAACTCGCCGATGGCCACGAACACGGACAGCACCAGCCCCGCTGCCAGCACGATGAAGATGCCCCCGATGTTCTCCACCCCGAGGGCGCTGGCCTCCTTGCTGTCCTCTTCGGGGCAGCCATTGCCTCGCCACCACTTCTCCTTCATCATGTGCAGCTTGCCCTCCTCCTGCAGCTGCAGGATGGCGATGGTGATCTTGTCCCTGTATGGGGACCCTGTGAGGGGACAGCGAGGCCTGGCAGTGCTGGTGGGGACCAGCTGCCAACATCTGAGGCAGAAGCCTCCTTTATCGCAGGAGGGATTATTCCAGCTGGAAAGGCTGGAGGTGGGAAGGGGAATCTCTGTTGGTGTCTGCCCTGGGGACTGGGAAGCAGAAGGCTCCGCTTGTGCAGTTATTTGAGAATTTATGATAATTCTAGGGTCTCCTAGTGAGGTTTCTTTAAGCTTTGGCAGTGGGTTTTCTTGCTAAGGCATTACCCCACATCATATTTGAATATTGCTGCGAGCACTCTTTGAGAATTTCCACTTTGCATCCCTTCTATTGACTTCAGCATCTGTTGGTTTTTCCTGCTCCCTGTAAATGAGTGGTTGCCTCAGAGGAGTCCACAGTCACTCAGACACTTTCTCTTCTCATTTACACCTGCAGCACCCACAGCTCCACCTCAGCTACCTACTGCTTGTAAGAACACTGTGTGGACAAGTTCTTTTTATTGTGATTTGCAACAATAGCAGCCCTGCAAGCTGAAAATAGCTACAATTTCATGCTTTTGGTTTGCAGGCCACCATTTGCTAAATCATGCGTGTGCAGGCTCTGCAGCTTTTATGGGCCTGGGCAGTGTGTGGCAAGGAGTGGGGTCACACTGGGTGGCTTAGTCTGCTTAGAATTGCTCTCACATGCTTGTCTCAGCCTCTCCATCTTCCAAAATCCTGCAGCCTGTGTTTGTGAAAGACACTTTTCTTTGTGGGACCAGGATTTTATGACACCAAGGAGGGGTGGCTTGCAAGAATGATTCTGTGATTTCTGTGAGATGCTGTTTGGCACCAAAGGCTGCCAAATCCTGCCATGCTGGACTCCCTACAGCTGGAAACAGAGTCTGGGCTGAAATGCAGCTCCTCCTGCCCACCCTTTCCCCTCCTTTAGTAGCACATTAGTAAGACATGGAGGGAACAGGACATGGAGAATGGCTTCCCACTGGCAGATGGCAGGGCTAGAAGGATATTGGGAAGGAATTGTTCCCTGGGAGGGGTGGCAGGCCCTGGCACAGGGTGCCCAGAGCAGCTCTGGCTGCCCCTGGATCCATGGCAGTGCCCATGGCCAGGTTGGATGGGGCTTGGAGCACCCTGGGATCATGGAAGGTGTCCTTGCCCATGGCAGGGGTGGCACTGGTTGGGCTTTAAGCTCCCTCCCAGTCCAGGGCATTCTGTGATTCTGTGATTTTCAGATTTTCTTCAGCTGCTATTTCACGAAAGTCACATTTTGCTGTGCATTAAAGGTGTTGCAAACTCCATCAAGGCAAACCAAGCTTTAAGGCAGACTGTGCGCCAGAATAGCAGGGATCACGTGGCACTACAGAAAAAATCTCACTGAGGCAAAGCCCTTACGCATCAAAATAGCCTTGGAAATTCGGCCTCACAGCTTCAGTTTTCCTCCTTATTTTGCTGTGCAGGACATTGTTAAAAATACTTGTCCCATGGATACACGTCCCCCTCACTGCTCTCCATTTCCTTCATCCCCAGCCCTGTCTGAGGAGAACCAGCGTGAGGAACATTGCAGCTTCTTATTTGTTGTGCCAACACTCAGTTGGTGCTGGGACAGAGCACTGCCAGCACTGGGCCATGCTGTGACCACAGCTGCCAGGAGACATGTGTCAGACTATCCCAAATCCATCTGGTAAGCCAGAGACCAGCACTGCTGGAGGCAGCCAACTCTGAGAGGAAAACGTGCCCGCTGTAAAAACGGATGATATGTGTGCTTGCTGCTAAAGACCCAAAAATAACAGCACAGGAAACAGGCCAGAAACACCTCCAAAAGCTGGCTTTGCGCAGAGGAGTGAATTATTATCCCTAAAAACAGCTGTGCCTCACAGAAGAGAGAGCAGAATTGTTTGTGCCTTGTCCCCTGCAATGTATAAAGCTGCAGGACTCATCCATTTCCCCTGTCTGGAAGGACACAGCTGGGAGGTAAGGTGGAGCAGCCAGAGACACAACACGGGATTTGTGGGGTTGTTCATTCTTTCTTGTGGTGTTTATGCTGCCGTCAGGATTGCCACAATTCATCTGGAGGGTAAGAAGCACCTCCTTATTTTTGCATGGGCTTTTAGGATTTGTCAAGAGTGCCTGGAGAGATGCACTGATGGTGGTTTATTTGTGAGCTCTAACACCACCCACAAATCCATCTCTACACCTCTTTAAATGTTCAGCACATTACTTATGGCCTCTGAGCTATTAACAAACCTCTTAGGCCAAGAAATGCATTCATCTACTTTCTTAGCAGTCTCCGAAGGAACTGGGAAGATCTTTACTGTTAGAATTATCTGCATCAGCACTGGCACTGATCCTGGCGTGAAACCTGCCCTCACACATCACAGAATCCCAGAATCACTGAGGGTGGGAAAGAACTTAGAGCACTGAGTCCAGCCTGTACCCATCCTGTTCCCAGCCCAGAGCAGTGAGTGCCAGCTCCAAGCTTTCCTTGGACACCTCCAGGGATGGGAACTCCAAACCTCCCTGGGCAGCCCCTGCCAGTGCCTGGCCACCTTTTCCATGGAGAAATTCCTCCTGATGCCTATAACTGCTGTATTTTATTTGCAGAAGATGCTCTGATAAAAGAATACGTTTCCTGGACTCAAGAGTTCTCCTCCCTGTTTCATCAGGAGCCATAAGGTGCTATCCAGCTCTCTCACTGGAAATTCTGGAGTGACAGGCCCTGTGGTTTTACATTCCCCTGCAGACCAGTTAAGCCTTGCTGAAGGTCTGGTGTTAAGGGTTGCAGATAAGCCTTTTTTGGTTTTTTTTTTAATTTTCTATACAGCCTCTGCAATCAATACTCTTGAATGCTCTGAGAGAAATAACAGAGCCTTGGGGGTCCCTCTGAATAGTGGCAGGTTTATCATGTTTATGAGGTGCTTGATGGTGCTGGATTATTCTACAGTGCTTGGGGATATCTATTCCCTTGAATTTTGCAGGTTTTTCTTAACAAAAAAATAAAGGTGCACTTCTCATACAAGAAGCATCTTATAAATATATTTCACAGCTGCATTTCCAATGGCTGCACTGTCTCTGAGGATTGCCATCTGTTCCAATTATTCCTTCATTGTTCTTGGTTTAAAGTGTGGCAGCTTTATAACCGCAAGGAAACTCTTGCCATGAGTTTGTCATTCTTAGGGATTTTAGCTTTTGTATCACTCTCCTCAGGGTGCCAAGGCTGTTCTCACACAGCCAGTGGAAAAATATACTTGGGATGTCATGTCTGTGACAATCTGTCTGCAGTGCTTAGCACCACGAAGAATGACAGCTCCAAGTGCAGAGGTGTTTCTCCCTTATTTATGTCTGCTCTGTCAGGCAATGGATGAACCAATCCCCAGCTGGAAAGGGTTTGGAGCAACCTGGGGTAGTGGGAGGTGTCCCTGCCCATGGCAGGGGGTGGCACTGGATGGGCTTTGAGATTCTTTCCAACCCAAACCCTTCTGTGGTTCCATAATTCTGTGAACACAGGACAAAACCTGGCTCCCCAGTGTCAATTGTTCACTAGTGCACAGCACAAAAATCTGACACAATTTTTAATGCTGTACAATTAGGAGGTCTTAGAAAGGGTACTGGACATGCTAGGAAAGGTCTGCCAGAAAGAGTTCAGAGAAATTGGAAGTCTTAAAGCTCTGCATTAAAGGAGATGAATTTCAGATTTATTTCATGACCTCAGAGCAACACCAAAGAACAGTGAGGATCAGCTACAAGGTTCTGCATCAGGGATTTCAGTGTTTTGAGTAAGCAGTTCTCTTTGAGGTACCTACAGAATCCCAGAATGGTTTGGGTGAAAAGGGACACCTTCCACTGTCCCAGGCTGCTCCAAGCCCCAATGTCCAACCTGGCCTTGGGCACTTCCAGGGATCCAGGGGCACCCTGTGCCAGGGCCTCAGCACACACACAGGGAGGAATTCCTCCCCAGCATCCCATCTAACCCTGCTTTTGTCAGTATGAATCCACTCTCACTTGTCCCGTTTCTGAGATCCCAGGAGTGACAGAACCGTTTGCCTCAGGGGACATTGTGGGTGCGCTCCCCAGCAGCTCAGCCCCAGGGCCTCTTACCGATGGGGGTGCCCACACCGTAGCCCTTGGAGTCGATGAGCCCACCGATCTGGGTGAGGTTGCAGTTCCTCTGGGTCACGTACTCGATGCTGGTGGACTCCATCAGCAGGGCATAGTCGGTGGTGAGCACGCGCTGGATGCCCTCGTCATTGTTCTTCACCAGCGCCGTCTGCTGCCTGCTGCTCATGAACGCCCACATCTTCTCGTATGTCGAGATTTTGGATTTCTGCAGGGGAAAAGGAGGCACGGAGTCACACCAGCACCCAAACTGCACTCGCCAAATGTTCCTCAGCCTCCCCAGCCTCAGTGCCAGTGCCACATCCAGAGTTACAGGGAATCTGAGGCAGGGTTTTCCTTCCAGCAACATTTACCTCTTACTGGGCTTTATGCTGAGGAATCTCTTGTTGTTTCCCACTTTCTCTGCAGTGCCAGGAACATCATTACCTGGCTGTGAAGTGCTCTGAGGTTTTCTGCACCCCTGCTGTCCCATGGATGGTAGCACGAGTGCAGTTGGGCACTGCTGCCCTGGGACACTGCTGCCCTGAGACACACCCACTGCCCTGAGAGCCTGGTGACGAACAAAGTGTTCATCTACTCCTGTTGTGTTTGTACTGCTTGTCTTCACGTATTTCAGGGATGAAGTCTGAGAAACAGATCAAATAAACTCCTGCTTTGTCCTTCCCATTGCAATCCAACTTAAGGATGTGATCCTTTTGCCACAGGGACCAAGGGCAGTGTCTCCTCAGTCCCTCAAGCCCTGGTTTACAGCCATCTCAGCTGATTCCAGGCTCAGTTTTAAACCCCAGCTTCAGGGGGGATTCCTGCGAGGAGTTGATTTTCTGGTTCTTTGAGCTTTAAATGTTAATATGCCTCACCTGTAAATTCAATATCTGTGAATGTCACCTGAATTCTACCTCAGTTTGGTGAGCCACAGGATACCACTAAACTCTGAAGGTGGTTAAGTGGCTCTTCACACATAGGAACCATTTTTATAGCTCAGCTGGGAATATTTTTGAAGCTGATGCTATGTTTATGCACTAGACTGAGTCTGACAGTGAATTTAGTGGAAAGACGTATTCCTTATTCAGAAGAGTCTGTAAGAAAGGTCTTGGCTTCTCAACTTGCCAGCTCCTTTTTTTTTTTTTTTTTTTTCTGGGATGGATCCTGTGCCAAATTTTGGCCTTTGAATTTTCATCAATTTCAGTGGAAACATCTGCTCTTTAGCAGGCAGGAGCTGGCACAAGCTGCAACACAGGACTAAGATCTGTTATGATGGAGGGGCAAGAAAGCAGTGGGAAGATTTATGGACATGCTGGAAACAGAGCAGGGCAGCAGTCTGGAGAAATAAATGTGTGTCACTGCTTGTGGACGGGAAACATCTTGCCTTCAGCTGCACTTCTCCCAGATTTGGCCATTCCCACAGATGGGCAATGCTGCCTGGAGTGCTGCTGGTTTGCCCTCCTACAATGATTAGCTGTCCTGAGCTGACCAGGCCTTGTTTTCAGTATTTCTCATCTGCTCTGGTCAGATCTGGCATCTCTACACAGGGAGCAGGCAGATTCTGAGGTTCCTTTCAAAGTCAGAACTCCATTCCCCCCGCCCCCAAATAATTCCAATTGCTTTTGTTTTCATTCCCCTCACTGTCTGGCTAAAGATCGCTGCAGAAAAGTGACTTCCTTGAAAAATATTTCATCTTTAGAATGTTTTTTTTTCTGAAGAAACTGTTGCAACAAGGACACCGGTGCTAGGCATTCCAAACCAGTGGGCAGTCACAACTGTTAGTATGTGCATTACAGACACCACTAACCACAAGTGATGTCAGCTTGAATAAATACAAAAGGAGCTTTCAGAAAAGCAGTGGGGGCACCTTGCTTTTCCAATATGCTTCCCAAACTCCACCCTGTCCAGCAGTTGCATGGTGTAATCTCAACTTCCAGGGGGCTACTTTGAGCACAAAGTCCTAAATCAAAGCTCTTTAGAGTCTTCTTTGTGCCAGGGTCTTTTTCTGTGCCTGATGTCTACAGAAACCCTTTTCTTCATGCGTGTCCCATAATCTCCTGGACACCAGAGGGATCCGGGCTTTGCCCCTCGTGTCCTCCATGTCACTCCCTTGTTCCTGTCCCCTCCACAGCGAGGAAGCACGTCGTGGTTTGCTTTGGAAAAAACCTGTTCCCCCCGGCATTCCTTGGCTCTAGCACTATTTGATTTGACAAATCACATCTTGCAGCAGAGAAAGCGCCCGAGGTAATGACCCTACCCAGGGCACCCCAGCCCTGCGCCCCACTCCCTCAGGGCGTTCTTGCGGCTGCCGCAGCCCCTGGCGCCGATCCCTCCTTTCCCTCTCCCGTACTTCAGCACTCCCGAGGACAGGACAGCTCCCAGGAATGAGGCAGAGAAGGCTGGAACGCTACGGCGGAGGCGCTCTAACTGTGCTGTACCCTGGGAGGAGTGCGGGAGCGGAGTAATTGCTGCCTCAATTCCCTCCTGCTGCCTTCTCCCAGTGTCCAGACCCCTCCCTGGGGAGGGTTTGTGTTTATTTACCTCAAGGATGCAGCACTTCACAGTCTGAGAGAGGCAAAGTCAGAGCTTTGTTTGCAGACAGAAGCAGCTGGTTTTGTAGAGTACTCCAGGATTTTTTATTTCAAGTTTTGGGCAGGACAAAGAAGTTCTAATCTTGTGAGGATCTGGAGACACTTTAATCATAAAAATCATAACACCTCTGATAAAACGCTGAGTGTTTCCAAGTGAGATACATTGCTTTTTTAATGCATTTTCAGTGTGTCACTATCCCTCTGCTAGGACATCTATCCCTGTTTCTGTACTGTCCTTTCCCTGTGCTTCTGTGCACATGTATTTCAGGAGCAAGTAAGCTGGCACACGTAGTGCATAAATATTTAACCACCTTGTCTGATGGGTTTCTTTTACAAGCTCACATGCTTTTAAGCCTACATATTTCTGCCTGCAGGATTAATGGTGCAAAAAGAAATCAGTGTAAAACTAAAAACAGCTCTAGGAAATTTGTTCTGAGCTTCTCATGTTGAGCTTCAGGACCCATGTCCTCTAAAAATGCAGGGAAGCAGCAGGATTTGAAGTTTTGTCTCTGAAGCTAAATTTGATTTCAGAATAGCAATGGCAGTGAGCTTCTTTGGGCATGAAAGACCAGAGGAGAACCCAGAGTTTGCCTTCCTGGATTATCTCCAGGTAGGTTTCCATCTCAGTAGAAATGTCAGCTCATCATTTCAGGAGCTCCCTATAGCAAAATGCTGTGGTTGGTGTTTTTATTTTGGCAAGGAAACGTTTCTGTTCAGCCACAGGAGAGCCTTGACAGGGGCAGTTCACCCTTGGCAGCACCAGCAGGGACAGACTACACAGAATCCCAGAATCCCGGGGTGGCTGGGGTTGGAATGGATCTCTGGATCACCTGGAGGAGGTGACACCAGAGTTTTTGTTTTTTGCCTTTTTGGGATGTCCCCAGAGAGGGAGAGATCTCTTGTCAGAGATGTTGCCCTGCCCCACTGCTTCCCCCAGAGTCTCACCCCCTTCAAAGGCTCTGTGTGTGACTCCAACACCATCCATCCTCAGACACCACAGGGAAAAGCCTGATCCGAGCTCATCCTGAGCCTGACTTCCCTGCTGAGACTGCTGACGAAGCTGCTAATTAATTCTGACTGCCACAGGTTTTTGTACATGTATTCTGTATTTATAGCTTGTTGGCTTTTACACTGACATTTTATGAGATTTTCCATTCTGTATGTAATTAATACTAATAATTAAGAAAAACAAAAAAGACACGATTATTGCAGTTGTCTACCAAACAATTAGCTACAGAAAACTCCCCTTGCAGATGTGTTCAGGTGTGTGTGTGGCCCCTGTATTGATAGTCTGGGCAATACTGACCATGGGGTGTTTAAAAAAGGGACAAAGTTGCATTTTCCTGTGGTACAAATGTGGCCTTCAGAAGGGGAAGCAGACTTTTCCAGATGCTTTTTAGTGAAGTGGCTGGAAGAAAATAGGATCCCACCTGGAGGAGAATATCCCCATGTCCATGCCCTGGCTCCCATCAGAGGCAGATGGGTTTACCCCTCACTGCACTTCACTGCCAGGCTGATTTTCCACGTGTCCTGGGGGAATCCTGCCAGGTTTTACATTCCTGCTGCCGAAGGATCCACTGTGGCTGGGGTACCTGGTGTATTTACATACCCCTTCAATCCCTCGGGATGCTGTGGCTCTGGCTATGGGTACCTGCTGTATTTACTTTCTTCTCTAATCTCTTGGGATGCTGTGGCCCTGTTTCTGGGTGAATTATGTGTTTCCCTCCCCCTGCAATCCCTCGGGACGCTGTGGCTTTGCCTGCTGGCCGGGGGCAGCTCCAGCCCCACAGCTGCCTGGGGCTGCCTTACCTTGAAGAAGGTCATGGTGGATCCATCTCTGACAGCGCCGTACTCGATCTTGGTTTGCTTTGCCAGGTCATCTGCCGAGTCGATAGGAGACTCCATCCTCTCCACAGTCAGGAAGGCAGCCAGGTTGGCAGTATAGGATGAGATTATGATTAAGGTGAAAAACCACCATATTCCTCCAACTATTCTGGTGGAAAGAGCTTTGGGCATCAGCTCTGATCCTGTTACAACACCATCAAAACAATCATATTAAAATGAGGCTTTCCTGATACTACAGCCTGGTTTTAGGCACAGAATGCTTTTATGAGCTGTAGCATGATAAAATGATTTCAACAATAATCTCACAGATGCACAGCTGACATTTATAATGGTAACACACTGGGAAGGGGATGTGTGCCATGATACATGACAAATGGAATTATCCTTGGGTCTAAGCCCCCTTACCTCTCTGAGCTAACCAGCCTTGTGATATTAATCTTGTACATCCCCAGCAAGCTACTCTGGTATTTTTGTCTGCTTTGGAGCCCCTTTGTGTCCCTACACTGCAATCAATTTTGTCACCAGAGCTCTTTAGCAAATGCTCTTCTGCTCACAGCTGCCTGACAGAAATACCTTACAGGAGGAGCCTGCCCTGTGCGTCTTATCGACACATCTCAGCACCAACAGGGAGATCAATGCAGCTCCAGTGACCTCTTGTGAACCCCATCTCAGCCCCCAGAAAAACCTCTTTCTAGAAACGTGTGCTTTACATTTGAAAAATCAGAGGGTCACATTCCTTGGATCCTCAGGGCAATGCAAAGTTTTGGACAGTGTATTTAGCACTCATTGTTCTGAACAGGTTTGAGCAGGTCTCTGCCATTGCCAGAAATCCCCAGAGAGCAGCACGTGTTACCTGCACCACAATGGTTTCCAGGCAGCTCAGATAATCTCTATTCCAGCCACAGAGATACTGGTGTTTCTGAGCATTCTCAGGGAAATTTTCTGCTCTTTTACTAGGGGACCAATCCCACTGAATTCTGTTCATAAAGTGGCATTCAAGGATCTGGTTCAGCAAAGCTCTAGAGTAGCACCTGAGTAATTTGACTTCAAAGTTAAGTTTTTTGCATAATTATTTTGCTGATGAGGGATGGACTTAAGAAACTACTTGAGAGCCTGTCAGCAGAATGCTCAGGGCTAAAGCTTTTGATTTGACAAACATATTTTTCTTACTGGGAAAACATGTTGACATGTTATGTCTCCTCAGCTATTCAGTGAGTTCTGCAAGAAATTTCAACATTACAGAGAACATTTTCAGACTTTGCAAAAACTCTGAATGTGACTTCTGGGGCAGAGACCGAAAGGGTAAAACCTTCCCCACCAACCAGCAAACAGATTGGAGCTGTATTTGTAAACACAGAGCTGAGTCTCGTAAAGGTCAGAGCTAAGCTTAGCCCAAGGGTTGGAGTGTGTTGACAGAACTGCCAAACAGCGAGAGCAGTCTGAAGGCAAAAACTCTCACTTGAAATTTTCCAGTCCAAATGGAGCTGTTTCCAGAGCTGTAGCTCTGTCTGGGTTTGTGTTTGGGCTTCTGCTGTACTTTCTTGCTTTCCTGATTAGATTTTTTTTTTCCAATACAATGAAATATTTTCTTGTTGCTCTCTGTTTCTAAGCTGGAGTTGAACTGCAGAAGCTGTGCTGATTCAGGTCATCCTGAAGGAATTCTTGCTTTTAAGCTTAGGCAGCCATACAAATAGAATTCCTGCACTTAGCCCCTGATGCTGTGCCATGCACATGGAATGTGCCAGCACTGCTCAGGAGAGGATGAAAAATCCCCATGTGCTGCACTTGTGGGGGGAGATGCCAAACTTCCTGTGATTCCCTGCAGCAAAACATTGTTTGTGGGAAAGAACACACTCAGTTCCCAGCTTGGTAATTGTGCCCTGAGTGACTGCTCTGGTGAGGTGAGAGCAAACCCTGCTCCTGGCAGAGCTGAGTGGGGCAGCATCTCATTCTTCCCATGGTTATTCCAGTGCTCACCTTTCTGAGTGCCTCGGTTCCAGCTAGAAGCATTGGCTTATCATGGAGTAATAGAGTGGCCTGGGCTGGAAGGGACCTTAGGGATCACCCAGGGCCACCCCTGCCATGGGCAGGGACACCTCCCACTGTCCCAGGCTGCTCCAAGCTCCAGTGTCCAACCTGGCCTTGGGCACTGTCAGAGATCCAGGGGCAGCCACAGCTGCTCTGGGCACCCTGTGCCAGGGTCTGCCCCCCCTCACAGGGAACAATTCCTGATATCAAATCTAAACTTACTCTGTCAGTCTTTCTCCCTTGTCCTGTCCCTCCATCCCTTGTCCCCAGTCTCTCTCCAGCTCTCCTGGAGCCCCTTTAGGCCCTGCAAGGGCTCTGAGCTCTCCCTGGAGCCTTCTCCTCTCCAGGTGAGCACCCCCAGCTCTCCCAGCCTGGCTCCAGCCCTGCAGCAGCTCCAGGGCTCCTCTGGGCTCTCTCCAGCAGCTCCACATCCTGCTGCTGTTGGTCCCAGGGCTGGGGCAGCTCTGCAGGTGGGGGCTCACCTGAGCACAGGGGCAGAATCCCCCCCTTCCTGCTGCCCAGGCTGTGGGATCAGCCTGGATCTGCTCCATTCCCCCCACCCTGCTCCACCCAGGCACTCCTTGCTCCCGCTGCTCCTGCCTGCCCCGTTTCTGGCTGGGCTGAGCTCTGAGGGACAGCTCTCCTTTCTGACAGTGACAGCCTCCGTGGATGGATTGGATGAAATGTGCCCTGTTTGGATGCTTTCAGAGGATGCAAACACATCTGAGACTTCCAGGGGAAAAACAGGGGAAGCAGCATCTAAATCAAAATGTTGCCAGCAAGACTCGGGGGCAGAGACAATACTTGCTGAAGTCTCTCTAGTGCCTTTTTATGGCAGACATGACAGCCAATCCTGATCCAGACTTTGCTCACGCTCTGTAGAAAAGAGAAAGTCTGATCATCACATTTTAAAATTTAATCACAAGTGGCTTCCAGTCAAGCATAGTGAGCAGCGGCTGCCAAGGAGGAGGAGTGCAACGCTGGACCCAGACTTCCACCACCACTCCCATCATGTCCAAACTCTTCACGTGACCATGATGCACAGACAATCACACCACAAGTTTGCACATGGAAACATTTGCGTTGCCTTACAAATGTTTTCTTTTTCCTTTCTTTCTTTCTTTTTTCTCTCTTTCTTTTGTTTTGTTTTGAATCTCCTTAAAAGACAAGCAGAGTCTGGTTGGGGCTGACTGTCATGTACCCAAGGTAGTGGTAACGAGCAGACACTGCATCCCACAGTTTGCTGTGGATGATGGTAAACTCCAAAAAAAGGCAGGACAGGAAACACAGAATCCTGGGGCACTTTCACACACAGGGCAACCACAGTTAGATACACACACCTGCCTGACACTGTAAAACCTCAGCTTGTGTTTCACTGACAAATTGGAAGGAAAACAAAAGAAAAAAGCTCCAAAACAAAGCAGAAATGCTCTTCTTTCATCCAACCTCCTTCAAAGCAATTTCTGTGGGGAAGCTCTATATCCTCTCAATACAGTAATGCACCACTTAAAGCAAGTGCATCTTAGGTCAATACAAACTTTATTCTCTACTATGTCTAGGAAAAGATCCTCTTTAATTTTAAATTTTTTTTACTCATGTCTGTTAAAGAGGAAGGAATAAACTGTACCTGTATGAATGCAGAGGTGATTTTACATTCCTTACTTAAATGTTTAGAATTTAATACCAAGATACTTCTGGGCTTTGCCTTTTTGGTTGTTGTGGAGTGAGGTCTTTTTTTTTCAGCTTTGATTCAACTTGAAATGTTTGTCAGAAAAAATTTTCTCTCTTTTCAGTGGACCCTGGTTTTGGTGAAAAGTGATTTAATTGGAAACCTTGGAACATAAATGCCATAAATAAATGTATTTAGTACATAGATCTATTTGACTTCCCACATGGAGTAAGCTTCACTGCCCTTCCTTGGCATCTGAATAAAATGTCAGCTGTTTCCAAAATCATCAGCACTGAGGGTTGTGACTGGGTTAAGTTAAGGCTTCTAGGGTTGGATGCATTTACAGAAGGATGGGACTCATACCTGCAGAAAAGCCATAGAAAACAGGGGTTTGGTGTTGGTTTTAAACAATGTGTTTGACAAGTGCCTACAAACTCAACAACCCTTCTGGAGAGAGAGCATCTTTCCTTGTTTGGCAGCTGGAACAGTTCTCCTAGGGCAGCTAAGGCTGTTTGTGTTGGGATGGAGCCCAACATTTTCCTGTCGTCAAAACTCTTATACCGATAAACTTGACTTCAGCATGAGGCACTTCGTATCCCTCTGGCAATTAAATTCCATTTCAGCTGCAGACCTCCCGTGTGGCCCTGTGTGCTCCCCTTTCTCTCAGATGCTTGCCCTCCTTCCTCCTGGTCTGGGTTGCACAGTTCCCCTGTGGCAGTGGCACGTGGCTTCCTTCCCTTGCACTACCCTGCGCGTGTGAGGTCAGGTTTTACAGTACATGCTGCATTTACAGAGGGTGGAGTTTACCAGCACAGAAGCCCTTGAGCAGACTGTGGGACGTGTGCGAGAACGAAGTGTAACCGGTGTACCTTGCTGCATGAGAGCTCCAACTCCAAACCAGAAACTATTTAGTAAAGTAAAATTGTTTTCCACCACATCTGAGTCTGGGTTGCACGGGTGGGGGTTATACCACTCGTATGGTGTAAACCTGTGGCAGTCAACAGAAACAGTCTGTAAACATCGAGCAGAGGACACACAGCAAACCTGCTGAGCAGCACGCCCCGGCACGGCACCACGCAGGGACCAGGCACGGGAGACCCCGGGCTGGAGGGCTGTCCCTGTGCCAAAGGAGAGCTTGGCATGGAGGGGACATCGGCACTGCCCCGTGCCAGCTGTGGAGCGATGGATGGCACACTGCTGGGCCTGGCACAGGGCTGCTGCTCCTCTCCCCTTCTCTCCTCTCCTCCACGCCACAGCTCCATGGCTCCCTGCCCCACTCTCAGGGCACTGCTGGGAGCCACGGGGCTGCTCTTGGGATGCCTTTTGGGAATAAGGAAGGAGCAGCAGCCCTCTCAGGGCAGCACCGCACACTGTCTGTGGGTGCTGGCCGTGCTCTCCCTGCAGCAGCAACTGCCCATCGTTCCCAGATTCACTGGGTGTTCTGAGCTGGCAGGGACCCACCAGGACCATGGAGTCCCACTCTGAAGCAGTGCCCATATAGGACCAGCCCCGCAGCCTGGGCGTTCGGAACACCCTGCTCTCCCAGCTTTGGGAGGCACTGGGAGCAGTGGCAGCTCCCCAGGCCACAGGGATGTCACAGGATGGGCACTGTGGGGAGGGAACTGCCCAGGGGTTCCCTGGAAGAACTCTGGGCTAAGTACATGCCCAGCAGGAGCACCCCAAGGACTGTTCCTCCTCAGGGTGCCAGCTCTGGCTCCCCAGTGCAGCGTGGGTTCCTCACGGGGCACGTGAGTGCAGCTTTAATTGACAGCCTCACCCAACACGTTCTAATTACTGTTGCAACAATATAATTAAGCATTGAATTTATGCACGATTGCGAGCTGAGTGCCTTGCTTAGCTGAAGTAATGAAGACTGGTAATAATGAACCCGTTAATTGGGAGAGGATGTAGCTTAGGATGCCATCAGCTGTACAATACCCAGAACAAGAGCATCAAAAATCATGACAAAAGACAAAGTTCTCAGGTTCAAGTTACAACAGTTCTGCATGCACCCGGTGAAAGAAAAGCAATTCTCAAGTTAGATGTTTCAGATTTCTGCTGTAATAATGCAAGCAGGTGTTGTGGAGTGACCAGATTGTTCCCTACTCAGTTCATACACACAGAGGGAAACACTTCCTTCACAAGAGACCTGCAGTTAGGACCAGTAGGCTGCCAACAGCCATAGGAGTGAAGAGTTGCCCCTACAGTGTTCACACCGAGCAGGAGGAAGAATAAATCCCTCTGCCTGACCTGCCTGGGAAGCCCGAGGCTGGAATTTTGCAGGGTTTCAGAAAAACACCACATTCAGTGAGTTGGACACAAATGTCTCCACCACAGAAAGAGCAAAAGGGCCATTGCTAGAAAGTAGCCATGAAATGCTGGCAGCAAAGCTTTGTCATCCAAACTGGGAAGGTTTTTCTAGCCCTGGATACATTTCAGTATATTAGTAGGGTGTACATCTCCTTTACCCCTCAGAACAAAAGCTGATTTTCTTCTCATGTTTCTGTTGCTGCACTGAGCTCTGGTTTACAGTTTAGCAGAACTCACTGCTCAGACCTTCTGTTTTCCTGGTCCTTTTCCCCCTGATTTTCTTTTCTCCCTCTTCAGCAGCAGCTGTGCTGAGGTTTCTGATAAAGATGAGATGCTCAAGGTCACCCAAGCACCTTTTTCCACAGGGTCTGTGTGACATTGACTCAGCTACTTGGCTCTACCTTCACTGACGTAACAGCACAGCTGACATGGCATTAGCAGAAAGCGAAATTTTGGCAGAAAACACCTTGTTCATCCACTGGCAGTGTACTTGGAACAGGGTTTTGCCAGTCTGCAACCCTTCACAGTGATGAAAACTTCAGTGCTTGAGTTTAAAAATTAATGTAACAATGACAGGGCTATGTAAGGCTCAGAGACAAATGAGAAATTATTCAGCTGCTGAAAAGTTGAAGGAAATGACAGGAGGATTATACCAGTCTGTGCAAATTATTCCCAAGTATTTGTTTTCCAGGAACTGATGTCAAAATGTGGGCAACCGTTTAATTTACTGTGACAGTGCTAAGAAGTGGATGGTTTCTGGGGTTATTAAAACCAACCAATATTTGCTGAAACACTTTGCAAGTCTTACAGAAATGTTGTTGTGTTTGGAGACATGGACAGGTCTCGATGTGGGTTTCAAGAACAGCTTAGCTTAAATGTATAAATTAACATGAACACAATTTCACTTCTTCAGTCCATGCAGCTGAATCTAACAGGGCACTGCTTTCAGGCATTTGTGTTCCCTTCCACTGTTCTGAGGTGGAGAGGGCTGAGGGATGTTTTCAGTCTTGGCACACAAGTGCAGAAAATTCAATCTGCCAGGGAGGAGCAGATTTAAGATCAGTCATGACTGAGATCATGGGTTGTGTGCAGTAGAGTTATTATTTGTGGTGCAGTGAGGCACTGCAGGAGCCTGTGGGAAGTCAGGAGCAATTGCACAGAGCCCCACAGCTGCTGAGGAGGGATAAACTGCTCTTTCACCTCAGGTCACCCCTGGGAAGTTAACCCGTGACCTCTCCTCCTCTGATTCACAGAGCCATTCCAGTTGGAAGAGACCTCTAAGGCTGGGTCTCCAGCAAAACTAGGTTCACCTTTTAGGTGTTTTACCTTTGAGCTGTGTGCATCCTGAGTGCAAAAGGAAAATGCCTACATGTAAGTAACAAACTGCTTTTTAGCACATATCTGCTGGGGTGGTACCTCCTGATGCATCCCACTGGATATTTCTCTTGGAACAGCCTCTAAAGAAAGCAAAACCTCAGTGCAATACAGAAAAGCAGTGTTGATGAGAAAACACCAAGACTTTGCAGAAAGGTTTTAGGATGGGATAACCCCCTTAGGATGGTTTGATACCCCTGTACTCCAGAGCCCATCCAGAACCTGTGAGGGGAATGGTTGTGTCTGAAACTCCATCCCAACCTTACCTGGCAATGACAAAGAGGACACAGCTGACTCCAAGGCAGGCCAGGAGAACATACATCCAAATATCTGGAGAGAGAGGGTTTAAAAAGGAGAAGACACCAGGGTTGGTCCCGTTGGGTTTCCGGTACAAGATACTGATCCCCAGCGTCATGAAGGGCTTGGAGAAATCAATCACTTTCTCTCTGACATAGGTAATGGTGAGAGGAGCCACAGCCAGGTCAGCTTTCTGGAAACACAAAAGGGAAAATATTCATCTCCTTCACCTCCAGCAAACCCACTGCAATTCCCTCCATTTCTTTCCCAAGCATTAAAAATTAAACCCATTTTGGCTCAAATTCAACAAAATTTAACATTTCTAGGATATTTTGGGGAGGGTGTCTGTGATATTCTGTTTCCTCTTTTTACAAGGCAGGGGAACATTTGGGACATGGCCACTGATGGATGCTTCCCCCCAACACCTGCAAACTGCTCATTCAGTCATTCCTACTCTGATAGGTGGCAAAACAGACCCAGCAGTGGTTCTAAAAGATGAAAAACACAGCAGAGACTTCAGATATAAAATACCCCGGGTGAAAGGAGAACAGAAGGAGATGGGCTCAGCCTTACATGATCTATGAGTTCCTTCACCATCCCATTCCACTCTCCCTTGTCGTTCTGGGCTCCGTATTTGCCGTCAGAAACGAGTTTGACCTCATAGATGAAGCCTAAAATGTTTGACAGCTCCTTTAGCAAGTCCAGGCAGTACCCCTCGAATCTGTCATTGCCATACAAGGGCTTGTCAGACTTCTTGTACATCACATAGGGATCTTCCTGCAGGGGAACACAGCACACAGGCAGTGAGAGATGTGAGGAGAGGCTCCGTTTAGATCAATTTCTCTATGTGATGGTGATGTTTTCCAAAGGGATTGCAAGTACGTGGAAACCAGCAATTCACTGTGTGTATTAAAAACTGTTCTAGGTGTGTTAACAAACTCACTGAATGAATTAGTGATGAGCATAAGTGCCTTAATTTTCAGTAGAATGGACCATTTGTAGCTGTCCAGGAGCTTTAATTCCAGTTGTGCTCCAAACTCCCAAGATCCGGACCCTACATTGTCCCACTCCAAGGGACAGGAAGGGATACTGAAGGAGAGAGGATCCTAAATAACATAAAAAGCCCCATAAGAGGAACCAAACATTTTATATTCTGCAAAAAATAAGTCTTTACTGAGAGAAACCTTCAAATGGAGCAAAGAGGGAATGGAGAACAGCAAAGGCAGATTGCGAAGTGTTTGTGCAAACATTTTTGCTTTCCCTTTTATAGGATTTTGGATAGAAGATCTGGGCAAGCAGTTTAATGTGGCAAAACACCTCTGGCAATAGACAAGTAGTGTAGAAGGAGCCTTTGAGCTCTTTCCCTCCTCCTGAGAAATCAGGCAGAACACTTGAAAAAAAAAAGTGGCATTACTGGGCACACAGAAAGCAGGAGGCAGAGCAGTTCCTGAATACCCAGTTACACCTTTTCCATTCCTGACAGAAAGAGAAATGACTTGATCTGTCTGTGTGCTGTTTACCACCTCTTTGTCTCATTTTCAGTAAAACAAAGGATGCATAAGCAGCGGCTGTAAAGATGAGTGTTTGTGTTTGTGTGTGTTCGTTCTTCTGGGAGGAAAAGTGCACAGGGTTCATCTGCTGGAGGAGGTGAAACAGTTTTGGAGGCAGAGGTTCCCGGGAACCTTCCAGTGGCAGGGTGGTGTTTTTGAGTCAATCTCGTGCATATATGTGTGTGTGTGTGTGGATCCTGAGCCTAAACCTAAACTCTGGGCAGCCTTACCAGAATGGTGGTGACGATGAGCGTGCGGTTGGCCAAGGAGTCCGTGATGTTGGTGGACCGGTCCTTGTTGCTGTCCGTCATGTTAAGGCCACTGTAGGAGTTCCAGACCCCAATCTGCACAGAGGAGAGCAGGTGAGAGGCTGCCCTAATGCCCTAAGCCCCCAGAGCACTGACCTCGGGGGTCCCCTCAGGAAGGGACCGAGGGCTGGAGGAGACAGGCAGCAACACCACAGGCTGATTTAGAAACCCCAGGGAATGACTGCAAAATGCATAAATGCAAACCCAGGAGCAGTGAGAGTATGAGGCTTGGCAGTACAGTGCTGGGATGGCCAAATGACTACTAAAGTGGAACATGCTGGCTTTGTTCCCTGCTAAAAAAAGTCAAATGTCTATTTTTATGGTGGTTTTTAAAAAATTTTATCAATGGTGGAGTTGAGACACGTGGCAAGACCTCTCTCTTCTGATAGAACAGGTTAAAAGCCTGAATAGCTACATTGGAACAGACTGATGGATGCACTGGCCTTTTGCTTGCCCCGTGACTTCAGCAGGTTTAACAAAGATTATTCTGTCATTCCTGGACTCCTGGATATGCCAGAGCTATCAAGGTCATATCACACCCCATGCAGTATTTGCTCAGCAAACATCAGTGGCCAAAGGCAAATTCCTTTCTAGCCCTGGAGACAGTGAAAACTCCCAATATTTACTGCCCAATCCAAAGCCTCCAGGGAAGGTCTTCATGATTTCAGAGGATTTGAATTGATGCTGTGGGGGCAGAAATTTTACCTGTGTTATTTCTGAAGATCAATATTTACCCAACTTAAATGCAGAGTTTGGAAAGCATCTCCAGTGCTTTTGCCCTTGGATTTCCATGCCCAGCCTGGCTGAGGGCTGATGTGAGGAGGTCCAGATGTGAAGCTGGCTCAGGCAGTTTGGTTTGTACTGGGAATTGTGGAAAACACAACAATTTCAAGCAAACTCATGGCTTGTGTCCCTGAGGTTTTTTTGCCCCTCACAAACTTTTTTTCCCAAATTCTTAATGGGGACATCCCTGCCATTAAAGCAAAACAAATCAAAAAGTGTATGCCAAGCATTTGTCAGTCATTCCCTTTGTTTCCAAAACTAGATCAGGCTGTGAAGCTGATCTGGAAAGTGCACAAATTTACAAAGGAGATAAAATGTTGGCTCTTGTGGCAGCCTGAGCCAGGAATACAGTAAATATCCAGTGTCCTTGGATTTGCACCAGGGTGGATGAGCCCTTCTGCTCACTGTCACTGACTTGGAATGTGTTTGTTGGCTGGCAACAGGGAAAGAGGAGGACAACCACAGGAACAGGGAGCAGCACAGTCACAGAGCACACAGAATCACCAGGAGAGCACTGCCCACCTGGGCAAAGGGACAGCACCACAGGGGCAGCCCTGGCTGGAGGGGAGGAGGGAGACAAAGGAGGACATCACTGTGGGGAGCCCAGGGGATCTTCTGCAGTTTAGTGACAAGTTTGAGAGGTGTCATGTGCCTTTCTCAGCAAGCCTGTGCTCTGAACCAACTGTAATTTTGGTTTAAACCAGTTCAACAGAACACGAGGTGCCTGCAGTCAAAAGGGAGATTGCTTCTGCCTGTCAGGGGATGATCTGCTCCTCAGGGAGAAGGGGAGAGGGCTTTTGTGCCTCAGCCTGATCCACTGGAGATCAAACCAGATATCAAATTGAGTATGTATGTGCTCCATGAGAGCACAGAGAGGGTTGCAGGGGGTGTTTTACACTGGGCTATTCTCACAAAAACAACACAACCCCCAGACCTTTCTAAACTGCGTGTGAGGGAGGGGTGTGGAATAATGAGATCTGTGTGAACCATGGACAAAATACTTTTATAGTTCCAAGCACTATAAAAAATTTCTGTCTCCTGACTGCAGAACACTTCAGACTCAGTGGATGCAGTTTTTATCTTCTCCTCATGGAACAGCAACCAGGGGTTGTAAGTCCTGTGGGGAGCAGTGCGTGGAGCTGGTCCCCAAATCCCACTTTTGTGTTTTAAGCACCTTACATTCAAAGAGGGATTTGATTCCTTGGGAAATTTACATCTTTTATAAACAAGCTTAGTCCCAGTTTCCATATGTTAGTGAATGACAGCGCCCACTTAATCATCTCTATTATTTTCTGTAAGGAGCTAATAACACACTCATCCAAATTTTGAGGCAATAATGCTTGAACGCTGCCAAGCACTGAGAGGTTTTTGTGGGGAAAAACGTCCTCACCCTGCATGTTATACCAGACTCTGGAGCTGATGCCAATACACATCCAAATTAGTGTACCTCAGGGTAAATTTTAGGTGAATCCAGAAGGATGGCACATGAGAAAAGGACTGGTTTTGCTGCAGCAGGGGCCTCTACTCAAAGATGGGAAAAGCACAGCTCCCAAGAGGTAAAATAATAATTACCCCCCCCGATTTTGGTAAAAAAGCTGAATCCTGCCAAGATCTTTTTAGTCTTTTCAATTATGGTGTCTCAAGTGGAGAAAAACTTATCCTACCAGGAAAATTCCTGCTTTCAGAGAGATAGTTGTCTCTAAACTGCAATAGGAGAGTCCCATTAAAACCCAAAGGCTGAGTGTGAAGACCCAGCCCACAGGGTTTTGGCATCACCTGTCTGTACAAACCTTCTTCCACACTTTATATAAATGATTAGAACCCTCGCCAGCAGCCTTGGTACAGGGAAAAATAAACAAGAGTGCTTCATTAAAAATGAAAAGAGAAGCTGTCTGGAGAGCTGTGTAGGAGCAATTACAGTTAAATTCTCAATTAACCCATCAGCAATTACCACCCAGATCTGAGCCAGCACACAGAGCAAGGGCCAGCAGTCTTGGGAGCTGCTGTCACCTGTGCTGGGGTTTGGGACACCCACAGCTGCCACCCTCAGGGCAGCCCATATTGCTGGCTGAGGGCTGAGAAAAGGTAAAGAGAACAAATCCAGTCTCAGAAACCTAGAGAATTCTCAGCATCCCTGCTTTGTTGAGGTTATTACTCAAGTACCTTCTTTCCTCTCTCCCTCATGTCACATTTATCTGTGCACTGCTATAAAAATTTATCTATCTCTATATAGGAACTTACCATCCCCAGGTGAAGTGGCAAGCACTGAAAATGAGGTGCACTTAAAATGATTCTTTCCATTAGATAAACATTGCCTACCCCACATTCCCTCGAAATGCACTGTAAAATACAAAACCAATCTCAGCACCTCTGCTCTAACTTTGACTCAAATCACTTGAGAATACTGGGTTTTTTTACCCCTGCCACAGGATATTCAAGCTGAGAAACCATGCCCTTGTCAAATTAACTTTTTGCCATGTTTTTTTACAAAGAGACTCTCTTACCTTTTCTGTGCCTTCCTCCTTGAGGCTGATGATGTCCAGGTCAAAATCCTTCCTGAGCCCATCGGTCTTGTTGAAGGTGATGCGCCCGGTCAGGCCCTCCCACCGTGCCTGGGGACACAAACACACCCTGCCTGTGGCACCCAGCAGGAGCCACTCTGACCCCCTTAACAAGAACTGTAATTTCAATACACCACAGCATTGAATCATTGCCAAATTTGGGTTTTTTTCAAGCATATGTGGCTTTGCTACTCTGACAAAACCCTCTTACGTTTTTTTGTTGTTTAGTTTCTTTCTAATATGTTTCGCATTTTGCAACTAGGGCACAAGTCTGTGACAGTTTACACAGATTGCTTACATAGGTCTGATACTGATAAAAGAATATAAACTGACTAAAGAGAAAGGGAGAACTGCATGTGCCCAAAGCCAGGACAGTTCTGCACTGCACAAGCGTTCAGTATGGAACTAAGAAAAGGAGTCTGCTCTGTCCAAGTTGTGGGGCTGAGCCTTGGAGATTCCAGGAGAAGCCCAGCCATCATAGATACTCATAAAAGCTTTGCATGGTAAGGCTATGGAATGTCACACTCAGGGGAAAGGACAGCTCACGAGTCACAGAGAGCATGTCTGGTCCTTGTTCCAGCCCAAGCCAGTGAATCCTAAGCCTGGTTTTAAACTCTGGCACCAGGGCCTGGATGTGTCCTGCACAGCCAGGAGGATTCCCTGTGCTGGGGAGCCCTTCTTCAGGGAGAAGGATCAAGGGCAAGGACAAACTTTCTGTGCAGTTTCAGTCTCCTGTATCTTGTGAGCCTCCCACCCAGTCCATTTGCCTTGAAATGAGATCTCCCTCTCTCCCTCCATCCCTCCCTCCCACCCCATTTTGTCCCCAGAGCTGGTGCTTATCCATAAAACAAAGTGATGGGTTTCAAAATGCAGACAATTTTGATAATCTATTTTTGGGAGGTCCCCCATTAGATTAAATTTGTCAGAGATACCAGGAGAGCTGACGATAAATGATGGCATTGTTCCTTTGTGTGTGTCAGCCATATAATTTTAAATTACAAGCTTTTCCACCACACATCGTTCCTTGCCTCATTTAATTTATTGGAGACAGAGGACACAAGTAAAGCTGCATTAAAAATCACCACACTTAGAGACTGGTGTCTACCCTCCCTGTTTAATCTGAATTCCAGCCCTGAATCTTCAGGATTTAATCTTGGCTGCTGAGGAGTTCCCACCATGTGTCTCAGGCAAATCTGATGCATTTGGAATTTGTGGAAACAGCAGGACTTTGAAACACACTTAAGTAATGTAAGAATGGAAAAGCATTAATGCAACAAATTTGCTGTGAGATTTTCCTTCTTAATGACTTAGGAGTATACACAAGTCTCTGCTGTAAACAGTGAAACACTTGCAGGGTTATTTATTAATTATTTATTATGCTGATATAATCAAGATAGCGGGGGGGGGGGCACATATGGATGAATTTCATTCTCTAGCATGCCTTTTTCCAGCCCGTTTTTTCATTCCTCTGATGTGCCCCCGTCTCTTATTCGTAAAGATGGAACATTTTATAAAAGCTGCTCTTCAGAGGTCAGTTTCTCCTGGGAGGGTGATTTGTCCTGTGAAACGCTTCTGTTTATTGATCACATATCCTGTGCTCGGCTTTCCTGCTAACGGGGGCTGGTCCTGAATAAAACCCCAACACATTAGCTTGGGAACTGGCAGCAGGAGCCTCCATCTCCACTCTTGTGGAAAAGAGATTTATGTGGTGAAATGCATCTCACTTTTCCAAACAGGCTTTGGTGTCTCTACCTCTGCACTAAAGGGAGGAAAAGGCATTACAAGCTCCTGAAATTTTGAGATATAGAATAGTGCTCAGGGCCTTTGTCCAGCTTCAGTCCCACTCAGACCACCAAATAATGACCCAAATGTGACTTCAGTATAAACAGGAACCAGGGAGTGTTCCTCAGAAGGGTTAAATGCTGATGGGATTTTTAAACCCTAATGGTGAGGAACACGCTTCAGATGGATACCACCTGAATTCTAAATCTAATTTCTGATTTTTATTTTATTGCTTCTAAACCAAAACAGAGAAAGCAGCACATGCAGAGTTCCTATTAATTAACAAACTGAAATGAAGCAGAACCTTCTGAAAAGCCAGGAGCTTCATGTGTGTGTATCTCAGAGATGGGATTTTATGCTTTCACACACAGGATTTATAGCAGATTTTATGTTTCTGGTGACACATTGAATGTTACAGGACATAATAAAAGCTGAATTGGAACCTGATCAGGTAATTGATCAAAGAGCATCACTGTGAGCAGCTGCTCAGACTCCTTCTTACTAAGCCTTGAGAAGGGAGTGGACAGAACAGGTTATAGACACAACTTCAGCCACCTTGGGAGGCTGGCAGGCACCTGCCATGGCCAAAATACACAAAACAATCTAAAGAGAGCAGTGAAACTCCCTGCTTTCACTGTGAAACTCCCTGCTTTCACTGCTTGAAAAGATGAGGATCGCGGGGAAAGCACAAGCTGAACTCTGGGGTTAAATATTCCAATTACAATCCCTATCAATCGACTGGTGGGAGATTACAACAGCGGGAGAACTGAGCTGACTCAGCCTCCGAGGTCAAACACTCCAGAGGAGTTTTAGCAATTCCCACCTATCACGGGGTCTTTGTATCAATTTCCACTTCACCACCTTGGATCAGTGCAGCAGCCCTCATTCCAGCCAGAGCAAATCAACAGTTCAATCCTAGAATCAACCAGCTCAGCTTCTTCCAGGCTTATCAGAGAATCATAGAATATCCTGAGTGGGAAGGGACCCCCAAGGATCACCCAGCACAGCCCCTGGCCCTGCACAGGTACCAAACAATCCCACCCTGTGCATCCCTGGGTGTCCAAAGTGACTCAAGACATTCCCCAAACAGACCAGACTCAGTTATGCATTTTGTAGAACACACCTGTATTTTTATTCTCTCTTTTTTCCTTCTCTTGCTGTTTAAATGTGACTTGACAATTTGGAAACTTTTCCCTAAAGGCAAGCAATCAGCTGGGTTTTTCTCTGGCTTTAATGGGAGTTTGGTCAGAAATCAGTCACCTGGATTGTTCATTGTGGGAGGAGCAAGCTCAGAAGCTGGAGTCTAATAGGAGATAAGAATATTTTCCTGCCTACTCTGTTTTGTCATGGGATTATTTTGACCTATGGTATATATATATTTAATTCTTGGGGTTATAATCTGTTTATCTATGATCAGAAGTTTCTAGGCAAAATGAATATCAGTTATTTAATGTACGTTCCTAATTAACCACAGGGGTGAAGGAATGGATATTCCCAAATTTCTGATGAGGGCTTTGATGGAATCTGACACTTGAATGAAAAATTTAAAAATCTAGGAACACCTAGACCTACAGTGCTCAGAACACCTTAGGCCACTTTTATGTAACAAAATCTCCCAAGGCCATAAGTAACAGTACCACTATAATAATGAATATAATAATAATAATAATAATAATAATAATAATAATAATAATAATAAAATAACCACCAAAATGCTACTGACCAAGACCAGTTTAATTTTCCTTTGGTTTCTTTCCTTTTGGAAGAGAAAGCCCCTGTTTTATTGGAATTGCAGAGAGAGCTGCCAGACTGAAGTGACTGTGATATTGCTTCTCCTTGGAGTGGAAATCATGTGTGATGAGCCACACATCAACTTGTCAGCTCTTACAATTAATCCTCTTATTAACAGAGATCCCCCAAGATTATGGAAGATAGTCAGTTAGGGTATGACTTTGCCATTATCCTGCTCCAAATCTGGCATAACTGATGGAATCAAGAGAATTTCAGCACTTGCCAGCACAGGGCTTTATCTGTGGAGATAAACTGAGAATTACGATGCTCCACAGCCTCTTTACTTGGAAGAGGCCCAGGAAAAGTCCTGGGCTTTCACTGAGCAGCTCTGGAATGGAAATACAGTGAGAAGCTGAAAGGTGCATTTTCCACGGCTGCAGGGGTGGAATTATATTGGACTGTGAGCATGGAAAATGTAACCTGTGCATTGTGTTAGAGTAAGCCTGGATATATTAACCATGTCCTGAAAAAATGTTTTGTGTAGCAAATATCAAGACATCCTCCATATATTCGGATAAAGTCACTTCATAATAGCTCTTGCTTGTTTTATTATAAACCAATCTACTGCCCAGGTAACATTTAAAGAGCTGAAAACAGAATGGAAGAAAATACATGTCATTTTTTTGTCAAACAGCTTGTTTTGATTTTGGAGATCACCGTTTCAGTACCTTGCAGACAATTTCTTATCAGTTTTCATCAATTCAATATGTATTTATTCTCAGCATGCAATCCTACAATTACTTTGCAATCTGGGCATAGATAATTCCATAAATAAGTGTTTTTCCACTTGAAATTTGATTTCAGAATAAGAATGCCTATTGACACTACCCTCAGCCTCACTGTCTTCTTGGGAAGTTGAGCTTTATTTCCTAATAAAGCACCATGGGATGCAGGTCAGGCAGTTGTTTTGTTTGCTCCCCTAATTAAGAGTTTTCAGGTCAAAGTAACAGTTAGTAATAGGCTCATAGCAGAAATGCACTTCATGGACTAGAAGTAAAGGTTATGAAAAGTGAAACAAATAAAAAGGATTGTTTGAGTGAGAATGGATCAAGTGTTAATATTAAATTATCTGGTGAGAGAAGCCCTACCAAAGTAAACAACTGTTTAAATCTGATGTAACTGAATACTGCAGCACCAGAGCCCAGGGAATAAATCCAGCCAGCCCCACAGACCCCATCACTGGCTCAGTGCTAAAATGCAATGAAAAAGATGTGGCAGAAGAGATTTTATTTCATGTTTTGCAGTAGAATGTTGTCACCTTTTCCCAGTCTGCACAAAGATTTCAGTGCTGCCCCACAGCCCCTCTCTCAGAGAGCAGGGGAGGTGGGGATTTCCTGGCTCTTCTGGCATCAGGGTCTAGTGCTGCTCTCTCCTTTTAATTTGTTCCACTCTGCAGGGTTGGAGCTCCATGAAAATATTCTGACATGCTGGCTCTGGGAGTAATTAAAGACCATTAAACCACAGAAATGTTCTGTTCTCTTAGAAGATTCTTTGTGCCCCTGAGTTTGGAGATGCTGCCAATCGGAAACAGAACAAACTGATGGATACCTGTGCAGATGGATTGTTTTCCCTTCTGCCACGATTTAAATTTCTACTTTCACTGTAACAGAAAAGCTCCAGTTACTTCTCCTTCCAGTACTGAATGGAGATGGATGGCTCTCACTTCTGCTTTCAGTGCTTGGTGTGGATCTCCTCATAAATACAGCAGGAACTGAAATCTCTTCAGATCTCTTTCAGTATCTGAGATTTTTCTCTGTGATTTTGCTTGAGGACATTTAACAGTAACTCAGAATCCAATCTACATCTCTATTCATATCTGCAGTTGTTCTTTTAATTGTGGCTGGATTTGAGCAAGGGGAGCTCACACTGGTTTTGATGATAATTGAAAAATAATCATAATCTGAGGCCTTTTCTTATGCTTTAGAGGGAGCATGAGCAGAACTTGATCATTCAATTATAAACATATTTCATGCTTACCCCCATTTTTCCTTCAGAAAAGGTGGGATCATCCTTTCTGTCCCTGTCCCCCCTCTGCAGACAGACACCAACCAACCTCCTTTTCCCTCAGAGCAGGGGTGAGGGGCACTCCCTGCAAATGTCTCCAGAAGGGCTCAAAGATTAGAACATCCTGCAGTTGTGAATGGCACCGGGTCACTGAGAGACACAGCTTCTGACAAGGATTTACTCTTCATTAAAAACTCCTTAATGGGCTCTTGCAGAGCCTTGATCTCAGACATTTCATAGCGCTGACCCACAAAGCAAATGAGGTGACCTCACTTCTTTTCACCACCAAAATTAAATGCAAAAACTCACCAGGGAGCCACTGAAGCACTTGTTAACTCCAGCATCTGCAGGAATCACTGCAGGCAAATTCTTTGTCTGAAACTGGTTTATTTAGACTGGAGTACTGAGTATTTGTCTTTAGATCAGTCTGTAAAATGCCTTTATGGAAGGTCAGTACCACATCACAAAATAGGAAAATTAAATTCTACCTATGTGGGCCCAAGCTATTGCTCTGCCTCCTCGACTTTACTTTCTCCATACCTATTCACTGATTCCTAATTATAAACTTCCTCTGTCCCTGTTGAACAAACCAGACCCTAACATGATCTAGGGAGGTCCAAAGGTATTTGCCATTCATTTCTAACTCATGTTCTAGGCTTTACAGGAAATGCAATATGGTCTTATTAAACCTTATCCTCTGCTTTTAACAACCACCCTTTCATTTGGCTACATCAGACACTGGAAGATAAGACTCTCAGAGTATTTAAATCAGTGTTTTACTGACCATGAGAGACTCTATTTGCATAAGGCCATCAGGAATTAGCTCCCATATCTCATTCCGTGCAAGAGAAGCTGCTTGTCCATGATAAATGAGAGCTGTGTCACTGTTCAGGCTTTGAATTGATCTGCTGGGGTACACGTGGTACTCTTGGGCAAAGTATTCTGGTTTAGGCTTCAGGAACCCTTAGTTTTATACTCAGCATCCCCCAAAACAGGTAGGGCGTCACTGCAGGGGCATTCACCCATCCAAAGTCTTTTGTTAACTTTCAATTTCATTACAATTGTTCTTCAAACACAGGAACTGAGGTGGGGAAAAGGAAAAACATATGTGGGACACATCACGTAATTTCCAGTTTTTACTCCCTCACTTCCCTAAAGGAAAGGTTTCCATTTTAAAATCAAAATAAAACCAGGACTTTTGAAAGAGTGAAGGCATTTCAACTAAAACGTCTGTTTTTAGGACATCTCTGGATCAAGCTCAGTCATGGATTCTTGTAAGACAGACCATTGCTTCAGGAAGCAATTTCCTTCTTTAGAAATACTGGCTGCAATGTTTTCTGGATATTGATCACTGATCAAATAACCTGCAAAACAATTGGAATTACACGGTGAAGCAAGGGCAGAGCTGCAGACTCACTTTCCTTTCGATTTCCAGAACAACTGTTGTAGGTACCTCACATTTCTAGAAATTACCGACATCTACAAGAAACATCAACCAAGTAAAAACCCTGGGAGGTCTTACAGTGTTTTAGTCTGAGACTAAACAGAGGATTTGCATCTTGGTGAGACCAGGACAGAAGGCAGAGCCTTGCGCCTGTAT
Source organism: Certhia americana (assembly GCA_018697195.1). NCBI lineage: Eukaryota > Metazoa > Chordata > Aves > Passeriformes > Certhiidae > Certhia > Certhia americana. The sequence goes on along the minus strand of CM031857.1, from coordinate 2,544,272 downwards.
ATCAGAGGTTTTGCCGTGAAGGTGGGGGAGAATTCCCCCAATGAGTGCCAGAAAGAGGAGCACAGCAAGGACTGGCCCGGGGAGCAGCAGGCCGAGGTGAGGAGGAGGAGAGAGAGGATCCCACCGAGCAGGGGCACGGAGGGGTTCTGCACTTGCCTCTTTGATGAGGTTCATGAAGCGGGGCCCGAAGCGCCAGGGCTTGTGGCGGTGGCACTGCAAGGAGCTGACGGTCAGCTGGGCGGCTCGCTGGGATGCCACGGCCACCATGTACACGGCGTCGTACATCAGCGCTGCCTCGGTCTGCAGAGACAAGGCTCGGGGTTAGTGCCTGCTGGGGAACAGCCCCTCCCGAGCTCGCCACGGAGCCCCAGGGAGCAGCAAAATCCGGCTCTTCACAAGAATTTCAGAGCATTGTGAGGGAAACTGCGCCGGGCAGCTACAGGGAGAGGCAGGTCCGGGGGTCCCAGGCAGGCTGGAGAGGGGTTTTAGGAAGTGCCAGGTGTATGAGCCACTCTACTCATGGCACTTGTGGGACTGCTTCCTTCCCATAGGGCAGGCTGGCCCTGCTTTCCAGGGAAGCTAATCCCACTGATCACCTGGAACACATCCCACTGTCCAGGTATCTGCTGCCCTCGAGGATCCTGGCTTTTGGCAGATGTCCTAGAGAGAGGGGATCTGTCCTTCGGAGGGGTGTTTTGGCGGGGATGAAGCTGGACTCACACATCTGACTTCCCACTACAGCCCTTAGACCCTTGAATAGTACCCCATAGATTCAGATACCAAAATTACTGGGTGCTGTTTGTACGCCTGTGTTTCTTTCGAGAGTGGGTTTGTGGGTTTAAAGGCATGACCTCAAACTGAGATCACACACTCTGTCCCACTTTGTCACCTCAGCAAAGTCTCACCTTCACCAGCACTGGGCTCCAGTGCTCTCACAGTGAGGTGGGAATGGCTGTGTCTTCCTTAGTGATGCTGCACAAATTACCTTTCAGGTAAACCTAATGAATAATTAAGACAGGGCCTGAAAAACAAAAAGGCAGTAATTCTGCAGGTGAGGAGTCGGACTCCTTTATAGGAACTACAGAGATGATCATTGCTTTTCCATGCAATTCTTCTGTGAAATTATTATATTTGATTCTTTGTTTGTGTCATTTACTTGAGTAAATTACAACAGCATCAGTGTTACCAGTATTGGAGGGTTTTGCTCAAATATATCTGAATTTAAGGACTAATCTTAAGATAGTGCAGACGAGGAATTGGTCTTGATGTGCTTGTCAGAATCTGCCCAAAATAATGCTCCACAATGGGAGCAAATTGTGAGATCAGAAAACATTGTGAGTGATGAGTCAAGCAGGAGGAGACAATACCAGCTGTTCTCACTGTGAAGTGTCTCACAACAGACAGTTGTTCCAAGCACACTCAGGAAATCAAGGGTTGACCCCAAATCCCTTAGATTCGATGGAAATATTCCCATCAATGTCAGCAGACCTCAGTTTTTACACTGGACTGGGCCCTCAGTATTGGATTCCAGTGGCTCTGCCTGTGTCCCAGGTCCAGAGACCCTGGGAGGAGATGCTTGGTGAGAAAGCTCCTCTGTCCTCACTCTGTTCTGCCTGGGAGTGCTGATGCTTTGCCCTGACCACATTGTGCATCCCCAGTGTCATCCCCTGGCTGCTCAGTCCTGTCCCTGTGCCCCTTGTCACTCGTCCCTCCTTTGTGCAGCAGCGGGGAGCTTGGGGCCACCTCCCTGGGCCCCTTGTCACTTCTCCCCTCACTGTGGCTCTGTTTAGGGCTATAGGGTACGACAGGTCACCTCATTTTCCAAAGCCAATCACCTCACCCTGACTTCTGTGCCTTTATGTCAGGAGAAAGAGACTCAGAGTCAGTCCTGGAACTTGTTTTTCTCATTTTTTGTGCTGCTTAAAGCACTGCAAAGAAAGCCAGAGATCTCATTAGACCAGCTCTGCCTCTGGGTGCAGTTTGGGCATTCAGCAGGACGTGAACTCAGAACTGCCTTGCTTGTGCCCTGCTGACTTCCCACAAGCTGCTTTCAGGGCAAACAGCAGAGCATGAACCAGAAGGGATAAATCCTGAGTTAATAACAGGATGTACAGTCCTGATCTCTGTGCACTGTGCCGCCTGTCACAGCCTTACTGTCAAATGAAATGCAGCTGTGGTGCAGCTCTCCATCAAACTGGGCAATAATGGAACCTGCCAGGAATATTGAAATGATCCCAGCAAGGAGGGAGAGCCTTCCCTCCGTGCTGTGCCAGAGCATCAAGGACACTGAGATTAAGAAGATGCAAAGTAGACACCAAGGAGAGCAGAGGAATGCTGAGAACTTTGCTTTTCTCAATGCTGTATTTGGGGGATTTCTGTGTGAATTCCCATCAGAAATTCCCAGGGACAACTTTCTCCCTGCTTTGGGTATGAGTGAGCAACAGTGTGTGCAATGCTAGGGACAGCACACTTAATGCATTTCTCCTCAGGATGTTAAGACATTTCCAAATTTTCCCTGCAATCATCTACAATAAAGTCAATTATCGCTTCGAGCTCCACTCAGTCCTTGAGATACATCAACTCATACTGCAGAGAGATGGCAACCCTTCACCCTGCCAAGCTGAATGGAGTCATGTTGTCTATGTAATTGTTCCTATTCTTTCCTTTCCTACTTGGGGGAGTGCTGGGGAGGAATCCTTATTCCCCAGCTTGATGATGCCTCTCATCTATCTTTAAATTACATCTCAAATGCCATAGTTTCTGTAGAGATGGAAATGAAGAGGAAGGGCACTTTACCCATTTAAAAATGCTACTCCCTCCCCACACATGTGGTACCTGCCCCTGCAGGTTGTAAATCCTGCTTGGGAAGTTCCATTTCTTGTCGTGTTTTCCTCTGCACAAGGCAGGAGGTGAGATGGATGTCAGCACGGTGACGGGGAGCTGTCCCTGTGCCACCCCCCCGTGTGGCTGCTCACTTACTGTCATCATGCCATCGAGGAGCCCCGTCTCGGGCTTGGGGGGCGCCTGCAGCCGCTCCATTGACCACTTGTCCACCACAGATGACACGTGCGGGTTCTCGATGTTGAGCAGCCGGAAGCCCGTCATGTTCACCCCGCTGTACCTGTAGGGCTCCAGGTCCAGTGCAAACAGGTCCTGGAGCACCAGCAAGAACACAAGCAAAACCATTTCCAAAGGTTTCTTTGGGATTTTCCCCTGTGCCCACCCTGGTTCCCATCTGAGCCTGACTGAGCCAAAGCCGTGTGAGATGGGTGACATGCCACACATCTGCTTTTTGGAAGGAAAACACCAGTTTCCTACTGCAGAAGTGCTTTGCAAGCAGCCTGCACATTTTAATTTCTAGCAGTCCTGCAGCTCTGATGGGCTGACATGAGGAATTAGCTGGCCAGTGTCAAGCTTCTTTCTAAGCTCAGGGGAGGAAAACTCTCAGAGACGTGGCCAGCGCTGTGCCTTGGCTGCTCATGAATCCCATTTTCCCTGCCATGCCTCCCCAGGCACCTCTGCCAGACTCTGGGATGGATATGTCAGTGCATTCAGGCTCCATGCGCTCCAGAGCCTGGCATTTACAGGGCAGGAAAAGAATGAGGTGACTGAACCATATGGGACCCTCCCGAGCTGTGTTTGCACCATCAAAGAAAACTTAGGGGTTTGCTTTTATTATAAAACTTCCGGAGTGCTTTTTTCCATTTGGGATTTTGTCTTTTTATAAGTAAACGAAACAATTAAACAGCAATGAACCAGCAGTGCCCACAGTGCAAAGCCATTTATTTTCTTTCACTCTGGTCCATCTGTATGGATGGTTTCTTGTTAATCAGCACACTGCAATTAATTTTCACTGCATTAAAGTGTTAGCCAGCCCCAGAAATGGGGCCAAACAGATTTCTTAAGAAATTGTAGGTCCTGATATTCCTAAGTAGTGTTAGCACCCATTCTCCAGGGGTTTCCTTGACTAATGGCAGCGAAGATCTCCCAGAAAAAGGGGAAAAATTAGCTGTCTTTTCTGAAACAGAGAAAATCCCCCCCCCCAGATGTTCACAGCGTTCCTTACCAGTGTTGTAAAAAAGTAGTGGTAGTATTCTGTCATCATTCCCATGGAGAGAATCTGTGAAAGAGATGAAGGAAAGGTGAAGGTACTTTATTCTGTAAGCTCCCAGTGTGCTGCAGTGCCTTTGAAAAGCAAGGGTTAAACACATCACAGGTCACGAGAGCTTGATTGCAATAAACTCCACGGTTTTCTTTATGAGCCAAAAATATCCTGTTGTATTTAAATGGTGTTTTTATCACCTCTGCTCAGGAAAGAGATTAAAGATTGCAAAACTTCCAGGACATGAAAAATTACTGGAGATAACAAGATGCTGATTTTAAAAACCCTTTAGTCTGCAGTCTGGAAGTGTTAAAAAGGAATTTATTAGCAGACAACACAGTTTGTAGGGAGAAGTGCTTAGGGGCAGGTTTCTGTATTCTGCTGCCAGGTGAGAACAGGACACTGGTGAAGGCACAGGAGTAAAGGAGGGAAACAGAAAGAAGGAAGTTTCTCTAAGTGCCTTTTGTTCCACTGGGGAATGTGGGTCAGCAGGAGGGTGCCAAAACAGCCGGGGTGGAAGAAATTTTGGGCTGGATTGACCTTCTGGAGGTCTAAATGGACACTGATGGCCACCTTGGACAGAAGAGGATGAGGTTTTCCTCCTCAGCCCTTGCGCTGCAGGACAGGTCCTGAAGGATGTGCTTTGCTCCCTCAGCCCTCCCCAAAATCAGTGGGAATGCCTTCCTGACCCCCGAGGGTGTGTTGGTAACTGGCTGCTTCACAGCCTCCCTGCAGCCTTCCTCCACTTGTCCTCATGTCCCCACACACTCGAGCTCTGCCCTCTCTGAGATCTTGGGAGGAGGAGGAGGAGGAAGAGGAATTATAAACTGGGAAACTGCTGAGGAATTCATTGCCATGACAGCAATACAGGCCAAGGTTAACCCCTGCTCAGTCCTGATCCCAGCAGTGTAAGGATCCGTTATTAATACCCTTTTAGGACAGCTTTTGGAGTGCCTGAACAGCTGTTTGAAAGGCAGGGGGAAATAGTGGGATTTGGCTGGCCAAAATTCCCTTTCCTGGCAGAAGCCTCTGAACATCAGTCGAGTGATTTTCTATAGCAATTCCTCACGTAAACAAAAAGAAGAAAGAAAAAGAAAGGGAGGAAGAAACCCCTGAACTTCCTGAGCTGCAACAGATAACAAAACCAGCTCAGTGCTAATCGCAAACAACTGATCCGTTTCCAGACTCTAAAAGTCAAGCCAGAAGGCAACTATTTCATTGAAATGCTCCACTGGATTTACACATCAAAATTGCCTTTTTTATTTCTGATTTTATTAATCCTCTTCTATTCTGTTTCTTGGAGCTCTTTTATTACCTGCAGAATAGGCTGGAGGCTGCTGTTCCTGCCCTGTTCATGCACAGATAACAATGCAGGGCTGCATCCAGGGGAACTTTTGTGTACTGTGTTTCCCAGCTGACCCTGCTGGACTCGGTCCCCTTCCCTGGAGCCATTGGATTTCTGTGGCTTTGCGAAGGAGGTGCCAAATTTATGGGATTTTTATGATGCACATCTCCTTTGAGCTGAAACTGTAGTGAAACAGCCCGATTGTGACCCTGTGGGGCTCAGAGCAGCTGCCAGGTTAAACAAATGTGGTGTGAGCCCAGGAGATGCCCAAATGTCTTTGGTTCTTTACAGAGTGTTTGCAGTCAGTTCATGCTGGTGCTTTAAAGTGAAAGCGAGTTCTCCTCAGTTCACACGGGGCAGGGGGGATCCAAACACTCAGACTGAAATTACTGATTCCTTCCAGCTTGGATTGCAGCCTGAGACAGGAGAGCTGAGAGGCCACTGCACTTCTGGTAGCAGAGATTACAAACTCCAGCTTGCCTGCATGGACAATGCTACCCCACATACCACCCTAAAATACAGATCCACATGAGGCAGCCAGACACATTTACTGCAGTGATTACCAAGTGTAGCCCGGGTGTTTGGGAAGCATTTCCCAGCTTTTGCTGCTGCAACTGCACTGCTGCAGGTAGCAGGTAGCTTTCCTGTCAGATCCAAGGAGAGGGAGCAGCTGACAGGAGTGTTTGCCTCTTGGACACACTCTGGATGAAAGCTTTCAAGGGAATATTGATCGCCAGGCAATGCCCTGTGAACAGAGCTGGCAGGACACAGAACTGTGAATGATCATGATTGCAGAAGTCATGCTACGGGTTTGTTCTTTAAAGAAAAACCACCCCAAAACAAGGCACAAAAAATACCCAAACAAGCAAATCCCCCAAACCTCACAACAAACAGAAACAAAGCCCCTGAGGAGAATGGCCTCAACTGGTTGTCCTCCCCTCACTCAGTCATTAAGGATGATAATTAGCTAACAGCTATTTAGCACTTTGACATGCAGGTGACATGTACACTAGATAAAAAGAGGGGCTTTTTATTTGAGGATCAAACAGACTTTGCAATAATAATTAATGTTCAAGGGTAATATGGCTGCTAAGCAAAATTTGACTGAAGGAATATTTCATGCTCTGATGTGGGAAAACAGGAGATGGAATCAAGTCAATGTAAAAGCAAGAGGAATGCTGAGAATCACACAGGACATCCCAAAGCATCAATAACTCCCAAGCCTTAATTCCCTGGATGCTCCTGTCAGTGTAAATAGGAGTTTCCAGGGCTCTTCTGCTGAGTGTTTGCAGCACAGGAGACACAGGAAAGCAGCTCCCAGCAGGTCCCAGGGGCAGGACAAAAAGAGATTGCTTGGACCAAGGATGGACTTCTGGCTGGGACACCCCTGAAGCACCTGGCCAAGCTTCCCACAGAGCAGGTGACCTGAAAGAGACAAGCAGCCCAGCAGCCCAGGAGAGAAAGGGGAAGGCAACATCCCTGTCTGTGTGCCAGCCCACAGAAAACTGGGATGAGGTTTCATTGCACATTGCTATTTAAATAACTTTGCATGTAATTATGTAAATAATTATGCACCTGATACAAATGTCCTATTTAAATAATAATAGCTTTTACTTACAGTGCAACTCAGATGAATGCAAACTAGGAAAATCAGCCTCAAATATTCTCCTTGTACATCTCCTGTCCAGCCTTCCCTATATAACATTTGTTCTTCAGCCAAACTCAGATATGGTTGGACAATGGGAGATAAAGACACTCCCATCTCTAATTATCCATTCCAGACCAGGAGCCTGGGCCTTGTCCTTTGCAGCTGTGCACTTTCAGATGTGGGTCATGAACCATGAAATGAATCCAAAAAAGTACCAGTGGTCAAATTATATATGGCGAGCTGACAGAGACTGGATAAAAAAATCTCTCTTATATCTGAAAATCTCTTTTGGGTGCCCTGTTTCTGGCTTGAATCACATCCCAGCTCTAACTTGCATTTGTTCAACTTGTGAAAGCCTCCCTGCCTCATTTAAATCCATTGTCAGTCTGCCTCCGAGGCAGGCTGGAACTGCAATGATGGGCAAGTGCATTAGCAGGAACTGCACCAAATCCTGTGCTTGCTTTCACTCTGCATGTCCCTCACTTGAGCTATTATTCAATTTCATGACCATTAAATGAATTTCATTTTCCAGTTAATTAGCCCCACTGTTTTCTAAGGCCAGTCCTTCCCTGCTTCTCACCCACGTGGGGGCACCTGCCACTGGTATTTCTCCTGTGGAAGTGGGAACAGAGCTAATCCTGCCTTTTCTTAGCAGGGCGTGGGCTCCAGCCTACCTGCCAGGTTCCTCGAAGGAGCACAGTCAGGAGCTGAAGTTTTCTCTATTCTCACATCTATTACTGTACCAGGAATGTACTCCATGATGGCACCTGGTTTTCTGCCTTCTGGAGGACCTGAATTAATGATTCTTTTTCTTGTCTGTCACATAGTCTCTCCAGGATGCTCTGTGAGAGCTTTAAACCTGATTACATATACATACACTTCCTCCAAAGTATTTTGGGGGTGTGAAGAAAGGAGTAGGTAATTTAAGGTTAGCAGGGACATACTTTCTGAGCAGTAAAATCTGTGTTTGCTCCCGGTGTGTTAGCACAAACTGAGGGCTAAGCACAACGACTCGACCTCTCCAGCCAAGTTCCTCGTACAAAAGGCAACATCAGACTGAATAGTGTGCAGGATAAATTGCAGGATTTGTGTATGAAACAGATGGCAATTTGCAAGAGCCAGATTTAATTTACTCGGGGAGTGCGTGTCTAATGCAGACAGAGCACCAACCTTCTGTCCTCCAAATATTCCAGGTAAATGCCACAACCAGCAAAGGAGGGCCAGGCCTTGTGGGGCTGGTCAGGGACAGAGGAAATCCAGGCTCTCTGAGCATGTCAGAGAGAAGAGGAAATGTGGGAGTTCAGGGAACAGCTTGTTCAGCTGTGTGCAGGCTCTGTATTTTGGTTAAATTAGGTTATTGATTCACCTGTTCTTGTTGTGCACACAAAGAAGCGTGGCTTGATGGGGTTTTAGTGAAAGCCATAAATAAGCAGAAATTAGAGAAGAAATCTGTCTTTTGTGGTGTTTTGTAAAGCAGAGGCTAGAGGAGGCAAGTGCAGAGATCCCTGGTGCACACGCTGCCAGCACAGCTCCCGCAGAGTTCTGGGCTAAGCCTTCTGCTCCCAGAGGAGCTTTTGGGCACCTCCCTCCCTGGGCAACAAGCAGTGCCATGGCTGGTGCCCCCTCCCTGCTCCATGGGCTTCTAAACACCTCCTACATTACCTAAGTACAGAGAACAGACAAGAAAGGGTTGCTTTGGGGACAGCTTTAGGTGACCCTGAGTCCTGCTCCTGTTGAAATCTTATATAATTTAACACCACCACCCGATTTTCCTGTGACAGCTACTGGATTGTTTGCAAAGTCAAAAATATTCTCTACTGATATCACGGAGTTTCCTTGAAATGATTTCTCCAGTGTTTGATATCTTGCTTCCATCCAGGGTAAAATGACAGAGGGGTTTGTGAGTGAAGGGATGGGGAGGTGAACCAGGGCTTTACCTGTAACCTGCAATCAGGGGTGTCCCACAGGAATTCAGACTGTCCACACCTCCACATTTCACAGCAGCCTCTGGCAGGGAGGAACTCAAACCCTGAGTAATCGCTGCCAGCATCTACTCTCAGACACAGAACTAGCTCACAGAAAAGCCATTTCCCATTTCTTTCTAGCCTATATTTATGTTGTTTCCTCTCCCACAGCACTGACCCACAGGTGTACCTCTCTCAATTTTCCTGTTTTCCTCCCACACTGTCATTCTCCCTCCTTCCCCCAGCTCTTCAGGCACTGGAGAGCATTATCTGTATCTGCAGCCTGTCACTTGTCTGGCTCTTCCATATCCCACACAAACTTCTCTGCTGCTTTGCCCTGCTTTAGCGCATCTTTCAGCACTCCCTCCTCTTCTTTGACACTCAGGTTTTGTTTTTTGGGTTTTTTTCCCATACTCAGCCTGGCATATTGGAAGCTTTGTGCCTCCTGCAGGGTGCCAGACATCTGCACCTTCATCTTGCCGGTCCTTCAAAATCTGCATTGGCAACTTAACTCTTCCCCCACAAATCTCCTTTTGGAGCAGCCAAAAGTGGGGATGCTTTGGGCAGCCCTGCAGGGAGCAGAGTGGGGGGACAGCTCACTCCCCCTGCCCAACAGTGCTGCTGCAGTGCCCTCCCCACCCCTGTACCCCAGATCATTCCCACCAAGAAAATCCTAGCATTTAGTGCAGGACAACATTCCTGAGAGCAGGAAATCTCACTCACCCTACAAGCTCACAGGAATTGTGTGCTGCAGCTCATCTAGGATTCTGCCAGTCCCAAGTTTCTCCAGCCTGGAGAGGAACATTCCAGGCTCCACACACAAATGCAGTAACTTGCCTTACCAACTTTGGCACAAAAAGCTGCTCAGCAGAACTCAAATATTTCAGTAAAACCTTCTGGGAGGGGAGCAGAAAGGGACCTTTATGGGCATTTAGTCAGTGGAAACTCTCTGGTTCTGGGATCAGGGTTTCCCCTCAGATTGAATGGCAGGAGAAATAACAACTCGTCCCTCATCCCCACAGGTGCAGCAAACTGCTCTCAAAATGTATGGAGTTATTTCCTGCAGGCCAACAAAGTGTGCTTTAGACTTTGATTGTCAAGGAATATACAGCAAGTGACACCAGTAAATTCCAATTCCCACCACTCCCTGTGTGCCCCTGGGCACGTCCCAGCCCGTTAATGTCAGGCTGTGTTTATCCTTGCCTGCTGTGGCCGCCCAAATCTCACACTCAGGCTGGGCGCATGACAGCCTCTCTCATTGTTTTAAAGGATAATGCTTTCTTCTGATTCACGGGAAAGAAATTAAAACTCTGTTGATTAAACCAGGACCAGCTGAAACACATGAAGCAATGTCCCTAGTCAGGCAGAACCTGGAAAGTCAGAAAGAAAAGCCTGTTTGCTCCTCTGGGGTACTCGTGGGGCTCTCTGGGGATGTCCGTGCTTGTGCAGTGCTGCACCTTTGGTTGTGACTTCTGTCCCTGCATTCACAAGCCCCTGGGTCAGGCTGGGGAGTGCCTTTAGGTTTAGTGCTCCCAGGAAGTGGAATCAGAGAGGCTGACAGATTTCAGGGTACAGGGCTCACGTGGAGCTCTGCTTCCTTGTCCCCAGTACCTGTTTGAGGATTTCTGCTGCTGTCTCGTGCGAGCAGTCGAATATCACATAGAACTCCTTGCCCTTCTTCATTTCCTTCAGCAGAGGCCTGGCATCCTTGTTCCCAGAGGGCAGCTGGCGGATTTTGATTTTAATGTTGTATCTGGAAGGGGCTTTGATGAGCTCCTGCAGGCGAATTAGACCTGAAAAATGACAGGCAATGACACAATCACCATCCTGTGCCACGAGGATTTACTGTCAGTTAAACAGGGCCTCTCACACTCCACGCTCCCTAAGGATAATTGCTAGTTCCATATTTGCCAGCTTCCTAGCTAACGTTATTAAAGCTTTTCATTCCCATGTTTATACTTGGCTTCAACATCTAAATATTTTCAAAGGTGTTTCTAACTGGTTGAATACAGAGATGTTTGCATTGATGTATTACAGCATAAACATATTGCAGTATGTTTAAACTGAGACATAAGAAGCAAATAAGACTTCTTCCTGTGCAGCTCATTGTTATTCCAATGCCAAACAGCCAGAAGACAAACTTGAGGAAACCTCCTCCCAACTTCCTGCCTGGTGTCACTCAGCAGCTGTGAGATCTTATAGAATCTTTTGAGATGCAGCTCTACATCCTCAAGCACAGGTGATTTCTCAGACTCGGTGTTCAGCTGGCACAGCTTTACATGCCTTAGCTGAAGTCAGTGGAGCTCAGCCAGCGCCTTGTCCAAGTGTTTAAACACAGTGCAGTTCCACCGGCTAATTCTGCACTCCTGTGTAATTTGCACTGCCTCCAAAACCGAGGGAAGGTAGTTGAGAGCTCTTTGAGGTGTGTGATTACAGACTCCCATTACCCACGAATGCAATTCACCCACAAAACATTCCTGATCTCCTGCTGAGGGGAAGTAAAAGGCTGCCTTAAAAATATGCAGAGAGAGAGAGAGAACACAGGCAAGGAGTGCTTCTTGGAGAAAAATCAAACAAATTATTAAAATGAAGGAACTCCTGCTTTTCCTGCTGGGAGTGGGGATAATATTTGTGTGGGGGGTGAATGCCCCTGGTTGAGTGGCACATCCAAGGTAAAACAAAGCTCCCTCCTCCCTCCAAAGCTCTCAGGGCTTGCTGAGTCGAGGGCTGTTGCTTCCACTCAAGTACTGGCAAGGTGCTTGGGGAAAAGCTGCTCTCCTCCCCTCCCCACAGGGCCAGGCCTGCTCCTCGCAGGTTTTCAAGTACCAACAATCAATGGAGAATATGAAACATTGTGAGCATTCAGCTGGAAATGCTGCTTGCACCAGGAGCTGGGTCTGGCCAGGAGCCAGCTGAGGAGCAGGAAACCTGTGGATCTGATTATGGTGGGAATGGGCTCCCAGCACTCACTGACAAAGGGGTTGGTGTCACCTGGATGGAGAAGGGCTCAGTCCTGAAGGGAAACTGAGATTTGGGAGGAGGAGTCAGGCATTCAGGGAAGCCTTCATCTCATCCACATTTCGCACTGAGAGCTGGTGTTTGTCTTCCCAGCAACAAAAAGTACTTGAGTGCATAGTGGTGAAAAGCACAAAAAAAAAAAAAAAAAAAAAAAACCAACGGATTTGCCAACCCACCTCCCTCTCCTTTCAGGGGAAAGTAGTTACTGAGTGCCTTAAAATATCTCCTTTGATCACATCAGACTGGGACTTTGCACTGCCCAGTGCTTCCTGCTGCCACATGAAGTGGAGATGGAGCGCAGGTTTTGTATCCTGGAGAAGCCAAAGCAGAAGTGGAAAGAACTGCACCTATTTTTCTGTAGGAAATGGCAAAAGTCTGACCCCCTGAGCCCATCCAGTGCCACCCCCTGCCCTGGGCAGGGACACCTCCCAGGAGACCAGGGTGCTCCAAGCCCTGTTCAACCTGGCCAAGACATTTTGATTTCTTGTGGTGGAACGACGTCAAACATTAGGGATGAGGAATAAAAGAGCTTGAGTTAACTGGCATCACTCTAACCCCAAATCCAAGGACTATTTATACTGATCAAAGTTGACATGTTTACTTTCCTGACTCTGAGTTAATACGATGATTGATGATTAATTTACTTTGTAAATACCTCTGCAAATGAAATCTCTTTAATATCAGGCATTTTCGTAGCTGAGCAGGTACTTGGTATTTTGGAATGCCAATTTGGTTATGGGGTGGGCTGGAAAAAACTCTCCTTGTTTCTATTCTGTGTAGAAGATTCATCTAGGAGCTACTGCAGAAGGTCCAGTGGGGGCCACAGAGAGGATGAGGGGTCTGGAGCATCTCTCTTGAGGAGAGGCTGTGGGAGCTGGGCCTGGTCAATCTGGGAAAGGGAAGGCTGAGAGGGGATCCATCAATCCACACAGATGTCCCATCAGTCCACACAAATATCCCATCACTCCACACAAATATCCCATCAGTCCACACAAATATCCCTGAGGGCAGTCAGAGGATGGTGCCAGGCTCTGCTCAGTGGTGCCAGGGTGAGGAGCAGTGGCCATGAACTGAAACACAAGTTCCACCTCAACCTGAGGAAGAACTTCTATCCATGGAGGGGGGCAGAGCCCTGGAACAGCTGCCCAGGGAGGGCCTGGAGTCTCCATCTCTGGGGACATCCCAAACCCACCTGCAGAGATTTGTGTCACCTGAGTCAGGTGACCCTGACTTGGCAGGGAAGTTGACAGGGTGATCTCCAGATTCTGGGATTCTGGGATCAGTTTGAAGCTGTGTTATGGGCTCCACAACCAGGAAGCAAAATGGGATTAGCTATTCAAACCCCAAGGGATTCCATCCCAATGTCTGGTGAAGTGAGCAGCTTTCCAAAAGCCATGGCAGCAGCAGGACCAGGGTTTTCCTCCCGTAACCCAGGAAAACTGCTGAGGGCATGGCTGATGGAGCTGTCCCAGGGCCTGAGAGGCTCCGACAGAAGCAGGGGCCCTGCAGCCCAGCAGCACTCACCCGTGCTGTCCTCGTACACCACGGTGATGATTTTCCAGTTGTAGTAGAGCACGAGGTCCAGGACGGCCCTGCTGATGGCAGCATAGTCGGGGTACAGGTTGATGTAGAAGGCATCCCTGTTGTCCACGGTGGGGTGCTTCCAGCGGGTCTGGATGTGTGGCACCTCCAGGGCATTGCAGATGGACTGCACGGCGCTGACCGACGAGCTGTGTGCCGGCCCAAACAGGGCTGCCACGCCCAGGGCCAGCTGGTCACAGGCTGAGGCACAGGAGGGGACAGGGGGCTCTTAGCGGGCAAAAGCGAGGGACCTGTGGGATGCTCACTGAGAGCTTCCATCCTCCCTCCCTCCCCAACACTTCCAAGTGAGAGCAGAGCATTGTGCTGCTCCCAGACCCACTGAGAGAAGTACCAGTGGCTCCTGAGGCGTTCAGGGGTCATTTAGAGGGTAAAGGGAGAGGCTGAGGGAGCTGGAAAGGGGCTCAGCCTGCAGAAAAGGAGGCTCAGGGGGGACCTTGAGGCTCTGCATAACTCCCTGACAGGAGGGGACAGCCAGGTTAGGGTTGGGCTCTGCTCCCAGGGAACAGGGACAGGAGGAGAGGGAATGGCCTCAGGCTGGGCCAGGGGAGGTTTGGATTGCATGGCATGAGAATTTTGCCATGGAAGAGGTTGTTAAACATTGTCAGGGAGATTTGGAATGCCCATCCCTGGAGGTGTCCAAGGAAAGCCTGGACATGGCACTCAGTGCCCTGGGCTGGGGACAAGGTGGGCATTGGGCACAGCCTGGACTCGGTGGGCTCAGAGAACTTTTCCAGCCTCAGTGATTCTGGTTTGCTTGTGGTTCTGAAAATGGCTTTACTGATTGGCTTAATATCCTTGACCCTGCTTGCAGATCACATGGATTTCTGGACTGCCTTTCTCAGAATGGCTTTATCCTGGAGGAACCAGGAGCTCCCTGGCTGCCAAAGGAATGTCACAGGAATGGCAGAGTGTCAGGTAATGCGCCCTTGGAGCCACAGCAGGTTCTCCATGGATTCCTCTGGGACTGGCACCTTTTTGCCTGTGTGAGCTTCTCAAATTTCAGGCTGCTGCAGGGGCAGGGGCAGCAAAGGACACCACAATTCACTGCTCCAAAATCTGTGTTTACAAAGCAGGTAGGAATGCCTGAAGCCCTTGGCACCAGCACAGGGAAATAAAGAATGCACACACACTGACATTTTATACCCCTCCAAATCAGCCAAGTACATCAACAAAGGTTTCCTTCTCCTTGTGCCCATATCTCAGCCTGAAGAACCCTGCCTGGAGCTGGCTTTGCATTTGTCTTTCTCTCCCATGTCTTTGCAGGCTGACAGACAGGAGATGAAGTAATATCAGTTATTTCTGTCCACTGGTAAAATTTACTGACAATGTTTTTAACAAGGCTCCCGACTGGGTCCAAGCCCTGCACTGAGCTGCAGGGCTGCTCTCCTTGTGAGGGTGGGAAGTTTAGAAATTACTCTGACTGAGTGAAATATTACATACACTGAATTCCACAATGAGCTGAGATTCTTTAAATTCGTATTTAGCTCTTTGACTGTAATAGAATATGACAGAAAATCAATTATTTTCTGTTTCCATTCTACAAATGAGTGTTTCACAGACGGCATGAAGTGCACAGGTTTTCCGGGTTTAATTCAGAATCCTTTCTAAAGGATCACAGGTCTTAGTGTGCAAATTCCATAAATAACTTCAATAATTCATGATGAGAAGAAATTACTGCTGTCTGTGTGAGTTTCTTGCATGTAGATTGACAACTTTCTACAAATTAAGTAGAGAAGGCACTTTCACAACAGTCACAGAAGAGATTCTGTCTCCACAGGGAATCTGAAATACTGTATCACCCAGGATTATATGGATTATAAATCCACCACGCTTGAAATTCTATAGCATATAGCTCCAGCATATACCCGATAACTGCAAAAGAATGCAAAAAATGCCATTTCAAGCTCTTTTTGATGGTCTTTGAAATCATTCTCCTTTTCTCCACTCTTACGAAATAACTGAAGTGGAACGAGGAAAATTTGGTGGTGCAGGTGTTTGAAAGGTGACAGCTCAAAAGCTTGGTTTCTGAAGTGAGGAATTTTTATTTTCCAGCCTTCTAGCAAGTCCAGTTCCAGGAACTGGGCTGCTCTTTATAGCATTTTATCAGACTTTGAGCTTGCTTCCTAGAGGCTAAGGAACACATGGAGCTTAAGAAAAGTTGTGATTTACCACCCCTCTCTGTTTTGGCCTGCAAATCAATTAGATGGGAGTAAATTGGGCCATAATTTTGCTTCTCAAGAAAAAAAAAGAAAAAAAAAAAAAAAGAAGACGCAAAACAATTCCAAACATGACCAACTCTTACAGTTGTTTATAACAGAGAAACTTATTTCTGTCTCCGGGCCACTGAGCATTAATATTTCAAGGCAGGGGGGCTACTGGCCTCTGGTCCTTAAAATGCAGTAGAAATAATTTACCAATAATGGATATCTGTTCTAATTATGGGTTGTGACATCCCACTGTGCTTCCTGTGAGTCTGTGATCATTTTTCTGCAGAATTCCAGGTGGCAAATCTATGTTTTGGAAAGAGAAATGGCTTGGACTCGACACCTGCCATCTGGGGCTCTTAGCATGCAGACAGGACGTAGGGGCTTATTCAGAAAGTATAGGACAGGTCCAAACCCAGCTTGATTCTTAGTTCAAACACCTTTGGAAGGTTAATTTTATGGTACAAGCAGAGCAGAGAAGGAGATCAGGCTGGAGAAAGGCACAGAGTAAAAGCCACGTATGTAACTGACACAGTAATTGAGATGTTTACCTCTTCTTGAGGCTTCAAAGCTATCGAAAAGGTTAATTCTCTGGATGTCATAGGTTAATGTGGTATTAGGCATCAGTGTTCTGTTTCTGTTAATGTTGGTGACAGCAAACTTGAACGCCAATTCTTCAATATTAACAGGTTCATTTTCCACAGTTTCGAATATCCCTCCTGTTGGAACAGAGATAAATGAGAAGGATTATTCACCCTTTAGCCACCGCACAGGAAGAGGGAAAAATAAATGATGAGCCATAAGTTTGGAGTGTTCATGTAGGAAAACCTGATGGCTGCTCAAAGCACTACAGCAAGAGCACAGTGGATTATTCAGTTTTTATCTGCCATGACACTGGGGTTAACCCAATATTACAAATGCTGCTCCACAAACATCTGGGGAAGATGACATGTGTTTATTGCCCAGCCTTTGCAGAGGAGTATTAGAAATGGTTGTGAAAACTTCTATGCAGTTCCTTTCCAATGCAAGTTAGGATGGACATGGGTCTTGTTCTCCCTGCCCCAGTCTAACCTAATTTAAAGATGAAACTTGGATGTGTGGCTGTTTTCTGAAGCATTTCTGCACATCCTGACAGTCCAAAATCCACTGAGGAGCTTGAGAGGTCACCGACTGAGGGTCTCCCCTCGAGCTCTGGGTTTCCCCTGGCCTTTCATAAACCTCAGGCAGCACTGTTTGTCATTCCTCAGTCCATTCCTCAGGGACAGGGGAATATTTTTGCTTTTTCCAAGAAAAAAGAGCTGGACCTGTGGACACTGCACGTGGCTGAGCTTTCCAAAAAGAAAGCGAGCAAGCTTTCCAAATAAGAGCTGTAAATAACCCAAATTTTGGATCTTCCCTGGAGCATATCCTGGGATGGGGAAAGTGTCTCCAGGCCCCAGCCTGCCCCAGTAGACTGGGATATCTGCTCCCTCCAGCCTCTAGAGACCTTATTATGCCAACAGCACATTCCCACTGTCCAGAGGCAGTGGGATTTGAGGAATGCACAGCAAACACAGCTAATTTTAAAAAACAGCTCCTCTAAACAGCAATCTCCAGCTTCAGTGCTTGATTTTGCAAGTATAATTTACTCACTTAGTGCAAGTCACTAGAGAATACTTTGGATTTCTCGCTTACATATTTCCCCATTTCCCCACGTTCAATCTGAAGCCACTCTCTTTGTAATTTCTGGCCATCTGAATGCATTCAGCTCATGACCTGCAATCTCCTGCAGTTTTGATGTCACCCATGTAGAATAGTGCAGTCATTAGCTGACCATCAGAAATGGGAACAGACTGGAATCAAAACCTGGTTTGAATTTTAATCCAGCAGTGAAGACCCTGGAGGCTACCAACCCCAGCCTGGAAATGTTATGCCTGGCTCCTCTGGAATAAACAGCATTATTTTACCTCCTGAACCCACACAGAGCAATGCCTTGACGTGGCTTAAACAATCTGCCAACTTCAGCAATTCTCTTGTACACTCTATGGATTTCTCATGTACAATGTGCAGTCATCAGAACCTTAGAGACTTCTTCCCTCTTCCTCAGAAAACATCCAAGTGATTACAAAAGAGTGTGATATACAAACAGGATTTGGAACCAAGACATTGAGTGGAATGCTAAAAGCCAGCAGGATTTCCCAGAGCTGCAAACTCCAGACCACCTGAAGGGAAGAATCTAAAGCCTGTCCTTTCAGATCTGATCCAATCCTGTAATTCCTCATCCCAGCTATGATCCCAGCAAGTTTAGTGGTTAAATTCAATTATCTTTTCCCTCATTTCACCCAAGGAAGACAATGCTTTTCAATCAGCTTTGTCAGCAATGCCAGCCTGGGCTTGGGCCAGAAAGGTTCCACTGCTGAGTTTTCCTTGAATCCCTACTAGAAGCAGCTGAGCATAGTTCCATCAGGGAAGGTGGATGTCACGGCTACAAGGGACAGTCTGAGACAGCCTGGAAATAAGAGTGTCCACAATCCCCCCTACACTTTCAATAGGATGGTATTTTGCCATTTGATCTTGGCAAAAAAACCCCCTTTACCTCAGAAATTATTACTGCGCATTCCATCACTTTCTGCTTTTTATTTTTTTTCAAATTAATTAAAACTACTTCATCCCAAACACCCTTGAGGCAACCTTCATACCTGGATGTACACAAGCACTTCCTCATTCGAGGGCCAGAACTATTTCCATCCCTCTAATCAACTGCCTATTAAATGAAGATTAATTTTAATTAATGATGTACAACCAGGAACTATTTATACTTCATTGGCAGAATTCCGCAGGATTTTTCCTTTTGGAAAGGAGTGCAAGCCCAGTGGGCAGCAGGAAGGTGGGGAGAGAAAGGAGGAGTGATGAAAAGAGGGGAAGTTTTCCGAGGCAATGAATCAAAACTCTGCTCTATCAATGGAACTTCCAGGTTCCTTTTGCACACTGCATTGATGGAGCAGGGAAGCACTCACAGGAACTCTGATTGCAGGCTTTATCTGCTGGTGAGGTACCCTGGGAAAACCATGGAATCATGGAATGGATTGGGTTGGAGGGGGGCTTAAAGCTCATCCAGACCCATGCCCAGCCATGGATAAGGCCCATGAGGGAGTTTATGGAGACAGTAATTCCTTCCCGTGACTGAGCTGGGGGATATTGCATTAAAAAGGCTGGGACTGCACCTATTTGAACTCGATTCTTCTGCCCAGGCCTACTCAGCTGCTGAAAAGGAGTTGAATTACTCGATAAATCTGCATCACAAACAGGCTGTGCTGTAGCATTTTCATCCATACATCCCTACGGAAATCCAGCGATTCCATAAATAGTCCCTTCTCCTTCTTCTGCTGACGACTGACAGCCAAGCTCAGAATTTATGGTAAGGTCCAGGTTAAAAGAAAAATAGCAGAGTAAGTGACAAGTTTGATGAAGAACCAGTTTGTCAGATGATTCATTTAAATAAAGCAATTACTGTACAACATTTTAAAAACAAATTAACCACAGCATTATACTAGGGAAGGAAGGAAGGAAGAAGAAATCGATGTTAACTCAAGATATAAATGATGTTGCAGGAATGAAGCTGTTATTGCTGAGCATGAAAACAAGCACTGGCTTTCATGGCGGGCTGCTGGTAACATTTAGGTGGGAAAAATTGTAAATTTTGGAGTCCTTCCTTTTAGTTCCCTCCTCCCTCAGCCACAGAGTGAATCCTCCACAGCAAACCAAAGGCTGCTGAGTCCTGGTCAGTGGCAGACCTGACCTTCCACTTACAGCACATCATTTGTAATGTGATTTTTTTCAAGGATGAAGAAAAAAACCCAATAACTGCCCCTCCTTGGAATGTGGCAGTGGAAGGTAAGAGGGAGTGACAGCCTGGGTACAGCTGCTCTTCCAAAAGGGGCTGAGCCACGTGAGTGAGTCAAAGTGACAGACAGGGCAAAGCATCAGCTCCATTCACTCTCGGAGCACAAAAATCCCCACAGCAAGGAAAATGTCACAACTGCACAGCACACTTCAGCAGGCACACCTGCAAAAGCTCCTCCAGCTCTCCCAGGCAAGCAAATATTTCCATTTCAAGGGGTCATCAGGGACTGAGGGAGTTTCACTAAAGGTCAGGACTGAATCCATTCCCAAAGGGGGATTTTATGACTTTATTTTATGATTTTAAGAGTTTATGACTCTTTCTAGTTGAGGACAAACCCCTGTTTCTACATGGTTGATGCCCATATTTCCCGTCCTGGCTCAAAGGAGGAATTTTCTGTCAGCTGTGCAGCTGGGGAGGTGCTGGGACACGGGATGGCACATGGAATCAGTGGTGTGGAAACACAGGGCCTGCTGGATGCTTCTCCATCCCCGAACTGGGAGCCACCACAGCTCCCAAAGGCAGCCCAGTGCCAGGACAGCCAGGTGGTTTGCTAGCAGGGCTTCCAGAAACATCTGAACATCCATTTCCTGCAGGGATTCCTGCTCTGAGAAGCCTGTCCTCCTTTCTGCAGGGAACCCCAGGAGGTCCATGAGCACTCATTAAAACCCACCTGTCAGTCACTGACAGGGAAGGAGAGTGAAAATCCTAATGACTGTGAGCTCTGAGCTGCTGCTTTCCCCAAAGAGAAGCTGCTGCTGGTGCCAGGCTAATGCAGGGCATCCATGAAGCCAAATGAACACATGGTTTGCCCTTGGGCTCTTAGATGGATCCCAGAGGGGTCTGGATCACACGAACTCACTGGGGCTGGGGACAGATTGAGGGCTCAGAAAGGAACAGGGAACAGCAAAACACTGCTGAGGAAGAGCTTTTTCTCCAGGTAATTCCCTCGGAGAGTTCCACTTGCACTGAAACACCTGCTACTGGGAACCCCCTCCAAGCATAGTTTTCCATCCTTAGCTTAGGACAGATTCTCCTGCCATGTGGTGTCCAGCTAGGCCCCAGTACCTGTTCACTTTCCACACTCAACTCCCCAGAAAATAACCAAAGAAGTTACTGCTCACTGTTCAGCAGCATCTCCCTTTGCAAAGGTACCTCTCAGATGGTGTAAGGTTATCCAGAAACTGGCTGTTACTCTAATTTACAGGACCCGTAAACTACTCTGCTGTGGGTGTGCATTAGAGGTTTCTCAAGAAGAATGGTGAACCCCCCAGCCCTGGGACAAGTAGTAATTGCAATTTGCATTTGCACACCTTGCAGGCTGCGGAGGGTTTGCTGCCCGAGGTTCTCCCAGAGCTGGAGCACAGGGGCCGTGTTTGGCTGGCAGAACCCACCCTGAGCCCATCAGCATTCTGTGCACTGGCTGAGCCTGCAGCAGCCCTGGGAGTGAGGAGCTATTATCATCCTCATTTTACACACAGTGGAGCTGAGAGCCACGTTCCCACCACCATTCCCTCTCCAATCTGTTCAAAAGCTGCTTTGGAAGCCTTGCATGCATTGTGCTCTGTTCCAGCCTATTCCCACCCTCTCTGAGCCCCTGGCCCTACCTTGGCATCCCTCATCCCTGCATTCCCCAGGCTGATTCCTGGCCAGCCTGCCCCAGTTCTCCTCCTCAGTGCTCCATCCTGCCACAAGTCACTGCCACTGCCCTGCCTCTGCCAGCTCCAGGATCATTTCCCCTCTGTAACTCATCAGCTATCTGTGGCCTCCTGATTTTAGGGTGCACTCAAACAAAACTCCAGGGCCCTGCCCTTGCTCTTCCTGCACTTTGCCCTCCTTGTTTTCAGCCATCAGATTCTCAGAGGAAATATGGTGAGCACAGAAAGGCAAATACCCCACTCTGGAATCCCCCTGGATTTCTGCCTCCCTTACCCCAAATATCTCTGCAGTTAATTGTCTCTGTAAATTGCAATCTTCTCAAGACTGTAAGAAATTTGCAGCAAAACAGAGTAATTTTTTATTTTAAATGTCATAAATGCAGGCCTGGCTCTAGGATTGGGAGGATGGTTTAATTCTCCTTTTTATGGCTGTGGGGAGCTGAAACCTTGAACAGGCTTAGGACCCAGACCCTGACCAAGGGAGGGGATGAGCCCCGAGTGTCCAACTCAGCAAATGGGATTTTTTTAAGACCAGGCTTATTTATAGCAAGGTCACTGCCTAGTTGTCAAATTTGGTATCTCCTCTGTTCCGAACTGCCTGTCCAAAGTCCAGCTCCGTGTTCTGGATGTGGTTTTATTCCAGCTGCTTTTGCGAAGGTTTTGCTCCCAGCTGTAGCAAGGCTGCTCAAATTTTGCTTGATTCTTTTGCTGAGCTCCCAGAGGGACTCAGCCCTTCTGCCCTTTTCATGCAGCACAGGTGGTGCTGAGTGCCCAGTGATGAAACTGGTACAAGTCCCACTTCGGGCTCAGACACGGTGCTGGGTGTGCGACTGCAGCCCCTCATGAGGGGGCTGAACCCATCACCCAGCACAGAGAACAGAGGAAAAGGGCTAAATAAAAATGATAAAGTATTTCTCCACCCAAAATATCCCCCGTGAGAGCCAGGGCAGGATTTTTATAATTATCTGCACTCCAGAAAGGTGAATTCAGCCCTGATCTGATCCCTTGGAAAGCAGAGGGATAAAAATACACGTGTGTATGTATCTATAGAAAAAGTTGAGCTTATTAGAGATACAAGGATCTGCCTTTTCCAATGGGAATTATTTCACTTCACCTTGCAAGTGGAGATATTTCCCAAATGCACAATTGGCATGATTCATGTTACAGAATTTCTAAGTAATGAACTTTTCCTTTTTACTAACAGCCAAAAAATCTGGTTGACCTGATTTAGGTATTTCTTGCAACACCAGGCAGGACCTAAAGCACCATTTTCAAGGTAAAGCTCTCAATTTGATAGGAAGTTTTAAACCTGTTGCTTTTCTCCTTTATATTTCCCTCTGCCTGCACTGTGTCATGGGTTGTGCGCTGTTCCAAATGTTTCTCCCGATTCCAGCAGGGTTTGATCAAAATCTCTCACGGCTGAGCATTCCTCTCACAACGGTGTAACAACTTAAATAGTCCCACTGGAAAAGAAAACTTACTTTCTGCTCTCTTTTTAAATCTTTCAGAGCCCTGCTTCACAGGTCTGCTTTTCCTGAGTGTCTGAGTGGAAGGGTTTCCCTCTGAGACACCCAGACATCCTGGCACATCCATTGCTGATCATGTGCAGGACTACAGGGCACTGCTGGAAATGGAGAGGCAACACGAAAGCAGAGAGAAAGGAAGAATTTAAAAAAAAAAAAAAAAAAAACTAAAAAAATTCAATGCTTATATTGAGGAATAAAGGAAGGGGGAAAGAATTTGACAGAAATAAAAAGCAGATGAGGAGAGTGGATGGCAAGCTGGTGGGATGAAATCTGAAAGACTGATGGTACTGAGCTGCAGGCATTGCTGGAATTTTGTTTACTGCTTTTATCTGAGTCCATCTCGACAGTGTTCAATAGCTGACAAACGTAGTGAGATTTTTTTGGCAGATACAAAGCAGGTGTACCTTACACTTGAGGAAACCTCAAAGCAAACGAAGCCATGGAGACCCCTAAAACAACAGCAAGGAAAACTGAATTCAGAGCGAGGTTTGGCACTGCTTTGACACAGACACTTAGTTAAACCAGGAGGATATCTGTACGAAAGGTGCTTTTACAAATTGTCCTTTGTAGTGTCTGCAGGAGGTGACACTCACTCACAGGAAGCAGCAATAAATACAGGTTTTTCTGCGCTCTGACAGCAGATGACCCTTAGAAACAGAAACATTCACTCCACAGGGCCCTGGAAAGTTACTGCAGAGAGGAGCCCTGAGAGGAGAGAATATGGCCCTGCTAGAGAGTTTGCATTTGCAATGGAACTGCTTCAGGATGAGCCATTTTTCTCCAGCTGCTAGCCAGGAATAGAAAGACATTTCAAAATCCAAGACAATGCTTTGAAATGAGCGCTATTTTGCAAACAGCATTTTTTGTGCATAAATGTCAGGGTTATATCTTTAAAAATGACACAGTCTGTCTCTTCCTGAGTGCCCATTAAGCACTATTATCTCTAAGATGCTTAGGAACATAAGGTCTTTATGAAAGCTGAAGAATCCGAGTTTATCCTGAAAAAGCATGGATAAGTCAGATCACAGACTACCCCAAAGTACATCCCTTCCAGAGAGGAGGTGCTGGAGGGTCGTTACAGTTGGCAGGGGGCACATTTTAAGCTCTAACTTTAGTATTTGGCTGCTGTCTTTCTGGATTGCAGCTGCTCCAGTTGCCCTGGAGGCAGAGCTGTCAGTCCAGACAGGAATGATGGACATGGGGGACACCTGGAAGCCCCACATCACACACTTGGAAACACCTTGGTACACTTTGCACTTTGAACCATAAAAAAATTCCTGTCCTGATCAAGAGTTCAAACATTAGGGATCCAAAACAACGGCAGCTCCTGCTGCCATACCCTCTGCACGAGGCCATGGGGAATTCTAGCTTTACCCTCCATCCCAAATGCAACAACTGCTGGTGGCAGATTTCTCTGAGGCTGGAGTTGCTCCTCTCACTCTGGAAAAAAGGATTAAAATAATTCAGCTAAACTGGAGAGGACCTTTTGCCAGTAATTGAGCCCATCCTTCCTTCTCCACAGATCATGCCAGGCCTGGTTTTAAGCAAGAATAAACCTGAAGTTTAAAAATAAAAACTGCAAAGAGACATAAGTGATTTTATTGATTTTTATTATAAGAAATAAATCCCCCCTTTAGCTTTCCTTGGCATAGAGGAAGGATATAAACCCAACTGTTAGCAGATTTCCCACTGGATCCATGGTTTTGATTCTCTTGAAGCTCCAGGCACACATTTGGTGTTTAGGGGACGTGAGGAAATTTGCAGGTTTTGCTCAGGATTTTCTTTAAACCTTACAGCAGCATATTTTCCCCATGCTGCCACATCATTATTCTGCCTCCCTTTAACTGGCATTAATGCAGTTTCATCCTTAATTTCTCAGGTATCAGGAAGGAACACAGAGAAAATGAGCTGCCATTCTCCTAACCAGGGCATTATTTGCCTTGCAGCCTCAGCAGCAGCTGTTTTACAGGAAACCAAGGTACATTTTCAGTCCTGGGAAGTGTAATATCTAAGGAGCTCATCTGAGATGATGCTCTTAAAGGAGGGGGGGCAGATTTTCCAACAGATCCACTCTTATGAGTAATGTTTAATCAGCACCTGTGCTTTGAGCTGCCACATTTCCTCATAATAATGATGGTTGGCTCTTGAAAAGACACTTACTGGAGGTGCCTGCAGTTTAAAGCTTTCTTGGTAATTATCAATCTGGAACATCTCTATTCCTCAATCTACTGAGGGCCATTTGGGTCTGAAGAATGCCTTATTCAATGTCTACATTTGCAAATATTAAAGCACCAAGTGTAAACAAAACACTGCTGCACCTGATGACAACTGTTCATCAAGTGCTAAATTATACAGCTCCAGGAGAAATATGGAATGGGAACCCAAACAACTCTAGGAACACCTTCTTCTTGTAATGCTTCCCTCACAAAAAGAACTCAGAGAATCCCAGACTGCACGCAGAAATGTCCTTCACCAAAAATCACACTCAGATTGAGACATTCCACTGCAGCAGCTTCACTGGGAATAGCTTTATCAGGGATTATTAATGCTAATTAGAGATGGTGGTTATGGTTATTACATTTCTTATATTAAACGACTCCTCAGTTGTAATTATTACACTTAAGGATAGGGGAGTTAGATATGTACTTTGAAAAAAATGGCAAGAAAATCCTGGAAAATTTTACTCAGGGGTTAAAATGATGTTTAAAAAATGAGTAAAAATCTTAAAGAAAGAAAAAGACAATTATCTGAAAAACTGATACATCTCCAGGCCCCACAAGGTGAATATCTGAGTTACTAAATTGTTACTCATATTTTTAAAATATAAAAGTTTATGCTACTGGGCACAAATATTGCAGGGGATTTTTTTAAGTCTCATAACTTCATTGTAAGAAATAAATTTCCATCGAAAGTCCATAAAATACCCTTGCCATGAAGAGGAAACTGTAATTAGCACAGTGTGTAAAGATGGCTTCGATTCAATTAAACATTTCTGTAACTGATGAAACAAATGATGGCCATAATGGCCTTCATTTTGATCGATGTGTCACCACCAAACTCCTGATTGAACAACTTAAATTTCAAAACAAAACTAAAAACTCGGCTGAAGGAGACACGTGATATGTTTCCTTGCTCAGTTTTTCCTCTGTGTGTGTCAGAATTGCCACTCAGGTTATTCCATGATGCTGTGATTTGACATTTGAACAGGTTTGCCTTGCTTGGCAGAACTGACTGGGGGCTCACTTTTGGGGTAAGGGCATGGAGTTGAGCTGCTTCTTTATGCTGGGAGATGACTGGAGATGCTCTGATGCTCCTGCCTGGCCTGACATTTTCTGAAATCCTAGAGCTGCAATAGATCCTGGCCAGGGAGCCCAGACAAGAGAGGCTGCTCCAGTGGGGCAGGGAAGCTCCTTGCAGAGTTCTGTGTGTCACAGTGAGCGGGGGCACAGGACGATGTGACAACACCAGCCTTGCTCTCACTCTTGTTTTCTGAGACACAGAACATTGAAAAATGGTCAAATTAGCCACTGCAATACATTCCCCATGTAAATGAAATGCTGTGTACACGACTCTTCTGCTGATTATGGCTCACTACGTGACATATGTCTAATGATTTAGATTGGCTGCTGTTGAGAGGGATTTAATTTAAGGCACTTATGGCATTGGGCTCAAATTATTTGCAAGAGTTGATTGAAGCTTATGTTTTACCCTGCAGCTTGTGCTCAGCTGAGGATCATCCGCTGCCCACGTTCCATTTGTCTCCTGCAGGATCTCAGCTGGGGCTCCTGCCACACTTCTGTGTCTCTGTACAATCATTCAACCACTTCCCAGAGTGATCAGAACCTGCTGCAAGATGAGATGCCAGACCAAATTCGCCCTATCCTGGTATTTGATTTTTTAATTTATTTAATTGTAACACCTGGAATTTTTAAAGCCACCTTGGCAGCAGGTTGGGGATATCTGGTTCCCACGAGAATCAGGAAGAACTGGCCATCCACCCCTTAAGAAGCTTCTCCATTATTTCTCTGCCTCTCAGTGCTCATCAGTGAGTTGCTGACTAAAGGAACCTGCGGATTCAGGAGTGTCATCATGGAATTTGGTGGCAGCCTAAGCTTAGTGTGAGGCTGCAGCTTCCAGGGCTCTTCCCTGAGGTGCCACATCCCAGGACAAACCCCACTCCAGTGTCCAGCAGCCACAAAGCCCCTGCAAGCCCAGGCTCACATCCCTGGCTGGAAGGAGGTGGGAGGGAAGTGCACAGCTCTCCCTGGAGCTGTCTGGGGGTGAAGGTGGGATCTGGTCCCACGTGGAAAGGTATTACATGAACTTCCCTGGCCTTTGCACTCCCTGCTCTGGCCCTCGTGGACAGGAATGCTGTGGAAATCTGGGGAGAGGTGGGGAACAGATGAGGGCCAGGAGCAGAATGAATGTGTCATTTCCTGTAGCACAGTTCCAGGCAGCTTGGAGAAGGCTGAGGGCCACTGCAGCAGTGCTAATTTCATTAGCAGAGAATCCTGGGGATCACTGAGGCTGCAAAAGCCCTCCAGGGTCACAGAGTCCATGCTGTGCCACATCCCCACCTTGTCCCCAGCCCAGGGCACTGAGTGCCACCTCCAGGCCTTCTTGGACACCTCCAGAGATGGGGACCCCCAACCTCCCAGGAACCCTTTTGCTCACAAACCCATCCCCTACTGAGCTCTGCACTCCCTCCTAGCCAAGGAACATTCTGGAAATGCTGTTTGTCCTGAGGGGGAGAGAGCCAGCCTGAGCTCTGTGCAGCATCAGAAACCTCTTGCTCAGTGAAACCTGTACAGCAAACCACCTGGGATTTAAGGGAGCATTAAACAGAACTCAGCTAAATGGCTTTGAGCGGAGAACAAGCACTAAGCTTCTTTAAATAAAAGAGCTAGAACATGGCAGTGTGAAATTTCACACTTTCCTGTGTGTGGATGTCTTGTAAAGCCTCATTCTGATTCCTCTTTGCTCCCTAATAATTATGACATCTCCCCCACACAAAATACGGAGTATTTCCTGAGACAAACCTTTGCCTTCATATCCACTGTAGCAAATGAAACCTTTGAAATTCTGAATTGTTTCAGAGAAGGGAATTGAGGGCACCCTTTAACTCACAGGTAACACCAGAGTGGCTGGGAGTGCTGATCTGCTGGAGGGCAGGAAGTCTCTGCAGAGGGATGGGTTGGATACCAGGGAAATTCCTTCCCCAAAAGTGTGAGCAGAGGCAGGCTAAAGGTTTGAATTCTGGAAAAGGCCATAAAAATACATTATTAGGCATTTAGAACTCATTTTTATTCAATCAAGCTGCAGCAGGGAGCTGAGTTAGCTTATTAATATAAGAAATTGCTGCTGGCCCTCAACACATTTTGATCAATGTGTGAGAGCTGGCAAGAAAGGAAGAGCGGGAGGAAATGAAAAAGATCATCCAAAAGTTTCTGACTGGCAAACTCCTCAATCAACTATTTATTTTTGCAGGTGATTTCTGTGAGCTCCTGGAGCATGACTGGGATCTTTTCAAAGGGGTGGAGATCTCTAAAATCTCCTTATGTGGAGTTTTACATCAAGATGTAAAAGTGAATTTCCTGCTGTTTCTGCCCTGGAAGGAATCTTGCCACATGCCCTACCTAAATCCAAATGAACTTGGGAAATTGTGACACGAGCTTTACCCAACCTGCCCCATGACATCCATCAAAATAAACATTAAAAATCAGGAGGGTTGTACAATAGCAATGCAAACTTAAATTAATTAATTTTCTCCCTCTTTTTTTCCCCACTTAAAATAGAGAGATGTGAGAAGCATCTGAAAACTGGTGGACTTTGCAAAACTGAAAAAAAAGTGTTTTCCACATTTCAAGCCTTTGGAAGATTGCTGATGTAGCTTTCCAGCAAGGAGGAAATGGAGAAACCAAAGGTTTGTCCTTTTATTTAAAACACTGCATGGCCTGGGTTTGCTTTGATGTTCTAACAGCCAGTCTGATTTTTCCTTAGCACATGAAATTATATTGTGGCATTAGGGTTAAAAAAAAAAAAAAAAGCCTCAGCTAGAAGCTGTATGGCTCCAGCCAGAGTGCCAAACACATTTTTGGTGTTTCCTTTTTGGCTTTTAGGGAGCATTTTCTGCTGGGCTTCTTAACAACTCTTAGACATCACTGGTTTAATAAAATCATCTGGTGTTCTGAAGCATTTGGATAATGAATTGAGTGATGGAGCTGTCAGCTCTCTGCTGCTCAGCTGACCAGCTGTCACACCAAGGACTCTTTGGCAACTGGGAGATGTTGGGTTTGATGTTTAATTCCCTTATTCCATCAAAAGACCTTATTTGAAAAGAGTATTTGAATCATGCATGTGCTGGAGATGTTCCTTATATCTAAATCATCTGTGAGCAGCAATGGGGTATTAAAGATTAAATCACTTAGAGATTTATTCTTTTTTTAAAGGAATAAGGTTTTTCTTCCTGTGGGGACTTCTGTTATGAAAGTGCTTCCTTTGCATTATTCAGACTTGGTGATTAATCACAGATTTCCTCAGCCAGCGAAGTGCACCTTGTGCAGGATGTGACACAGCCCAGCACCTGCCAGGGCCCCCTGCCCTGCACAACTCTGGACACTGCTGTTTTCTCTGGAACATTTAAACATTCAAAGCCACTGTGGAGCTCCAGGAGGCGGGAAGGCAGGCAGAGGGATGAGCTCTGCTCCATGGGGAGGTGTTTACAGCACCCAGAAACAGAACCATTTCTGTGGAAACCTGAACCTGAGGATCATACTGAACTTCCAACCTGCTGCAGGGTGACATTCAGAATTGTCCCCTGAGCTCAGTGACCCTAAGAACAGCTGGGCAGCTTCTCTAGGACAGAGCTCCACAGTTTGGGAATGAGGTTTCCAGCTGGAATAGAGCACTTTCCATGGAATGGGCTGGATGGGAAGGACCTTAAAGTTCATCCAATCCTCTGCTGTGGGCAGGGCCACATTATCCTGCTCCTTTTCCCCTCTTCCTTTTAATTTTCCTATTCATAGAATCCCAGCATGGTTTGGCTTGGAGGGGAATTTAAGATTCCCACATAATCCAACAAGAAAAGACCTCCAAGAGCATGGAGTGCCGGCTGTGAGTGAATCCCCTGCCCTGAGGGTGTGAAATCCCCCATTCAGGAGTTCCAGGAGTGCTGGGGAGGCTGCAGCTCTCCAGGGAATGCTCTCCAGGCAGGGAGCAGGAACCACCCCAATAATGGTTATTGATGTCACCATTGCTGCCAAGTTAAATGCTGTGCCTGATGAAAAACAGGGAAAAGCCCTTTTGCCTCTTCACCACTGAAATCGCTTTTACACCCCAAGCTGGCCCATACTACCAATGTGCACATGGATATAGGAAATGCCTTGGATTTCAGAATACTTTACAACTTGCAACCTAACCAAACCCATTTGCAATAAATTATTCAAGGTGTTCAGGCCTCAGTTTTCAGGATTAGCCTCTGTGCCTACAAGTACAATTTATGGCAGACAGGGCCAAGGCCAGTTTTTTGACAGTAAATCTCTGCCTACCTGATCATCCCACGAAAAAGGTGGTTCTGTGCTATGGAATGTTCCCAGAGTAATCTGTGTCTGGGAAATTGCTCCCATAAAATCAGAGACTGACTTGAAGTCCTGTCAAAAAAAGCCCACCCCCAAAAAATGTAGAACAGTAATTATACAATTACTGTATTTCTATTTTTTTTTTGGGGGGGGGGGGGAGGTTGTTGTTTTTGCAACACAGCTTTAAAAATCTTGAAAATCTTTCTTTAAATATGTGTTTTATTGTTATCATAATTTCCCTGGGGTCTGCTGCACTGACAAGCTTATGGTGCGTCACCTGAAATCATCACTGTGGTGCCTTTGGTACACATAAAAAAGACAGATCTTCCTCACTGTTGTTCCAAAAACTATTTCCATGTTCCAGCATTTGGATTTATGAAGTATGGGCTATATGTATTGTAGAATTTTATTTTAAAGTAGTAGACGACTTTAAAAAAGTAAATAGGGCCCCCATTAAGTAAAAAATAAAAGAAGCACAACAGCAAAAATAAAATGTATCATGTTAAAGCAGGCAAAGCATCAGGGATTTTATAAAGCTTAATTTCCACTCTTCTCCATAGGCTTGAGAGTGCTTACATCTAAACATTGTGAGTAATTCAGATTCACAGCCCAGTCTGACACCCAGGAGGTTTTTAATGCACCTCCTCCCCAGCAACGCTGTTTAACATGCAAAGGAGGCAGGAGAGGCTGAAATGGGCTTTTCCCCATGCTAGGCAGCCACGATGCAGCTGGAAAATCTTGTCAGGACTGTTAACTCTCCTGGAGAAAAATAAAAGGTGGGTTTTGCAAATGTAAATGATGCCATCCTTACCCACTCAGGTGAGTAAATATGCAGCCAGCGAGACACGGAGCTAGCAAAAGGATACTGCCTAATAAACCCTGAGGAGCTGAGATATTCCCTGCAGTGAGTGCTGCAGATTTCACTCAGGGGTAGAAAAGGTTCTCTGAGCAAAATCACTTAGTATTTTCTGACAGATCCCCTTTTCTGACCTGCTCATGACATCCAGGGCCCAGCTCCTTTGGACTGATCCACTTAGAGAAGCAAGATTTTCATCTCCTGCTCAGCTTCCATTCTGAAGCTTGCCCCGTCTCTGTTTTTTAATGGGGTGACTTTTTATTTTCCCAAAGATGGTGGTAGCTACCATGAAATTTAGTGTGAACACCACAGACCTGGTGAAGATATTGCAATGTATGTATCCACAAACTTGCAAAATGGCCCATGTCTTAAACATACCATGGATTTCCCAGGAAAAGCTATCACAGGGCAGGATTTAGTAGATGGATTCAAACTGTTATGTCCACTGAAATATTTGGAGTGGGACTCTTAATATTTTTCACTGTATCCTCCATTTGGTACCACTGGAGAATGCCAGACAGAAGAAACTTCAATCAATAAAAAATGCATCAAAACAGTAGGAACGCCATCCAAAATGGAGAGGGAATTAATGTTTTATTCAAAGTATAAACGTAAAAAAAAAAAAAAAAAAAAAAAAAAAGAATCAGGCCTGGCCACCCTTTCCAGGCAGAAATTCTCCTCCTGTCCACCCTGAGCCTGGCCTGGCACAGACCGAGGCTGTTCCCTCCTGCCCTGGCAGGTCCACGATGTCCTTGTGGCTGGCATATGTCCTCCTGCAGGGAGGCTGCTGCTCTGTTTCCAGCTGGGTGCAGGTGCCAACTCCCTGCTGGGCAGGAGGGAAGGGGTAAGGCTTTTAACAGCCACTTTTATTCTTGTGACTTCAGCCTTCCCCTGCAAAGGTCATGAAAACATCTAGTAAACAGTTCATTTTTGAAAATGTGCTAGAGCTGTCACACAACCCTTGCCTGCTTCTCACTCCCTGATCTAGACACGGGGGAAGTGCAGCAAGAAAACTGGGGAGGATTAAATAGCAACATTCTAGTGACAAAAATTGAGGCTTTTTGAAAATTTATTCAAGTCCTAGCCACAGTGCAGATGCTGTTAGAGAATTACAGTGAATTTGGGTGTTTTGCACCAATGTCCAGATGCACAATCAAACTGAAAGAGGGCAAGTTTCAATTGGATATTAGGAAAAAATTCTTTATTGAGGGCAGTGACAGGCAGATGTTGGAATTAATGTGCTCCATCTACCTGTCCTAGGTAGTGCTTGGATCAAAGCACACAGTTCCCTCAGTTTGCCCATGCCAGGCCCTTGGAGAGAAGTGTCCTCATGGATTTGGGGTCATGGCACATGTTTAAGTGCCAGAAAGGTGCAGAATGGAGGCACCCAAGTGCTGGTAGGAGTTTGGAGCTGCCACCAGCCCCTGCCCTAAACATCCCCGGGACTGGTGAAGCTGAACTCAGGGTCCTCTCAGGCCTCTCCTCTGTCCATCCTTCCCCCCATCCCTTTTTTACAGTCTCTAACAAAATAAGAACTAAAGCTGTGGTGTTTTGTTTCCTTCCCCTTGGTGCCCTCGTTCCTTTCTGCCACTGCCGTGGTGCCTGTTCTCAAAAAAGCCACTTGGTTCCCTTCTATGCCCCAGTTGGCTTCTCATCCCTACTTTTATTCACTCATCACTTCTGTTCTTTTACCCTGAGCCAATATTTACTTTCCTTGCCAATATTTTTCCTTCCTAAATCACTTTATTCCCTTTCCAGTGCATCCCAACCAACATTACTTTGCATCTCACATTTTATTCTTTATTCTCGCATAAAACTGAGGCTCCTTTCCCAAAAAGCCCCAAAGTGGTAACAACTTCCACAGTTTTGCTCTCAAACCCTTATTCAGCTGTTCTGTTCCTTGCCTTGGTTTTCAGCTCACATCATCCTTCTGTTACCATCCCTTCCCTCTCACTTTTCATTTCACTTTCACCTCCTCCCCTGCACTTTTCCCCTTAAGTTTCTATTACTCAGCCACACAGCTTTTCTTGTATTTCCCAACTTCATCTCTGCTGCAGCCCCACCTGTCTCCCCCTCCTTTTCCATGAGAATCCAATAGTTTGTTCCTTCTCCTGGCACAGGTTTTGCCAAGGATAGAGAGATAACTCATCCCTGCGTCCCAAAGCAGTGGATGCCTGAGGCTGAAGAATGGAACAGAGATAAGAGCCCTAATTTGCTATTATTCTCAAAATCAACTGCAGATAGAGATTCCAGCCCCAAAAGAGATTGTAACTTTTAAGGAGAGTAAAAACAGTCTGTGACAATCAAGTCTGGAACTGTGAATTAAATGAACTGTCAGGTTCCAGACTTGCCGGCTCCTAATTTAGCCATAACTCAGTCAATATCAGACATAACTCCCAAGCTTAAAAAGTTATTAAAATTTTAATAAAACCAAGGAGATGCTGGAACAAAAGCATATTAAGATGGCATAAAGGTTGTGCCTACATCTCGTTAATTTAAAGGCAGATTAGCCGTTAACTAGAATGACTTAATTGAATATTTCCAAATACGAGCATTCTTAGATTTCCCTGGAATGCATTTGCAGTTCTGGATAGAGCAGGTTTCAGCTGCCTGGTGCCAGAGGGGTCTGAGCCCTGTCCTCACAAGAGTTTTTGCCCTGAGCACCTGGCAAGTGCAGCTCCCTCAGCCTCACTGCCAGAGGTCATGTCTCTGCGTTCAGCAGCTTGGCCAATTACTTTCACAGGATTTTCCCAGTGCCTTTTTGAACCTGTGGAAGGCTGTGAGCTTCCTCAGTGCCCTGTGGCAAGAAGTTTCACAGCTGGACTGCAGGCTGTGTGAGGAGCTCCTCTACATCACCCCTGCTGCCACTTTGGCCTCTGGGCAGTTGCACTTCCTGCACCTCAATCCCTGTATTCAGCAAGGCCAGGAAAGCTCATTCCAGATCCACCTTCTCCCCCCTGCCCCGTGGCGATTTCCCAGCCCTCTGTCTCTTTGCTGGCTCTGCACACCTTCCTGTCATGCTTCCAGTTGTCTTTGTAGAACCCCCCTTACTCCTGAAAATCCAGGCAGTGCTGTCCCAAATAATGTGTGCACACACTCTGCACACGCTGGGACCAAGTGACCTGTGCAAACTCAGCTCCTTGCACAGCTCCAACATCCCTCCCTCTCTAGGTGTGATCTGGCTTTTAAATCCTGCTCCCTTTGGTGAGCTTCAGGCCCTTAAATGCTCAGCTGAGCCCGAGCTCAGTGTAGCAAACACAGAATGCAAACCAAACCAATCCCCAGCAGCAACAAACACTCAAACTACCACTTTTCCAGCTATTATATACCCATATGTATATAAAAAATCTGTGTTTGGGGGTTACTCAAACCTATTTTCCTTCAGTGAAGACTCTGGCAGCCATCAGAATTAGAAGGAACATTTTCAGTAAATTGCTTGTGCAGTTATCAAATGTCTCTGGGTTCATTTCAGCATTTAATCACCCTCAGAGGCTGGGTTTGCCTCATATGTTTGGGCATCCTTTAATCACAAAGGAATTAACTGTCAAATCCTGCTGGGGTTTTTTTTGTTTGGCTCATTGATTGGCTTGGGGTTTTTTTAAAGAGTATTCATTTCATGTACCAAATGAAGAATTATAGGGGATTGGTTTTTTCTTTGGGTTTTGGTTTGTTTTTTTTTTTCATGAAGCTGCCCATAGTTCTTCACCCTACGCTAAAGTGAATTCTCATCTGGATTGGATAAAGATCTCTGCCCTCATCCCCTCACCCCCACATCTCCTGCCTTCCCACAGTCTGTGCCTGTTCTCCAGAACTGCCCCTAAAGGAAAACTTTTGCCTCTTTTCACCCCTCCCTCCCCTCTCCTTAGAGAGATGAGGATTCTGCTGTGGCTCTGGAGACACAGGAGCACACAGGCAAACGTGCAGGGTTTTAGGGACAGCCTGGCAGTGCTTCCCTCGGGTCTGATCCTGTGCTCTGGATTACCAGATAAGGCACCTGGAACTGCAGCCGTTTGTTTGGGCTCAGCTCCCTCTGGAAATCATT
Source organism: Certhia americana (assembly GCA_018697195.1). NCBI lineage: Eukaryota > Metazoa > Chordata > Aves > Passeriformes > Certhiidae > Certhia > Certhia americana. The sequence goes on along the minus strand of CM031857.1, from coordinate 2,508,850 downwards.
TCCCAGTAATCTCAGTGCACCATCTGGCCTGGATCCTACAGGAGCCAGCTCTGGGAGCACCAGGAAGTTCCCTCTTCTCCCAAGGACTGGTGAGCAGCTCAGGTATTAACAACCACAGCATTTATTCCCTGTCCAGAGAAATCCCCAGCCCTGCTGGGTGAGGATGTGCAAATCAGCCACCAGAAGGGTTATTCCCCTCCAATTGCCAACCTGGGGTTTCTCCCTACAGCAATTCTTGTGTTCCCAGGCCCAGATATCCCAAAAGGACCCTGTGCCTTCCTAAAGGCTCCTCCCACCCAAACTCTGAGCTGCAAGGCTTCGGAACACCCCAGACCTGCTGACCTCCAATGCCTGGTGCTGGTGGCACAAACCCCATCCTCAGCAAAGGCAGGCAAAACTTGAGGCTAGAAAATTCACCCCTCTCTCTCCTCCTGTGGCACAGAAGAAGTCCTTTAAAATGCAGAACGTCCTACTTAAAATGCACCCACAGCAGAGCCAGGAAAATGAGCCCTGGTTGAGAGGAGCCCTGAAACTCAGCCTGGGCTCCCTGCAGGAGCTGCCTGCTCATGGCACAGCGGGTGCTGTCTCCAGACCTCTCCCTGCAGCCCTCGGGGGTGATCATTCCCAGCCAGCTGCAGGACAGGCACGCTCCAGGGCAGGGAAGTGTTCCCAGGAACACGTGTAGGCAGCGTCCTACTTCCACTAATCCTGCTGAGACCTTGCTCATTAATCTCTGGGATGCTGCAGGTGCATTTATTAACAGCAGAGCCCCTGTTCAAATGTTGGGATCCTCTCTAACACATTAAGCCATTTTTAATTTGCTCCCATCATCCCCAACCTCTCCAGTAGACACTGGATAACTCTGGGGTCCTAAATAAGCCACAGTGACTCGGGGAGAAAGCAAGTTATTAATCTTATGCAAATGCCTGCTTAATTTTCAAGATCTTGGCACCATTGTAAGCGCTGAAAGTCATGGACTATAAAGAGAAAAGGTAATTTCCTGTTTGTTTAATTGATCTTCTGTAGCTTCTCTCCTGGCTGGCAAAGCCAGGTAATGGAATTTGCAATGTAAAGTCATTATTAGAAGTGCCAGTATGACATTTGATTAATCCAGGCTATTTAGGCTTAATAATACACACTTGACTTATGTTCTGGAAGCAAAATTGCCTGCTACTTCCCCTCCTGCTTTTTAAATATATTTATAAATATCCTTAGCGTGATGATATATGAGCCCATTCCTTCAGGCATCGTTATTAGGAAGTGGTAATTCCTCCAAAGTGTACTCCATCAGCAAGAGGATGTTTGCTCTCAGATTTGCACCCACGGGCAACTTTTGGTCCACGAATTCCTTCAGTGGCCCAGTGCCTTCCTCAGTTCCCTACAGGCCAGCTCTGGCCCCTCCTGAGTGGCAGATTCCCAGGGGAAACCCAGGCAGGAGCTGATCATGCCTCAGGAGCTCTCTCGCCGCTATGACTCAATCCTCTGCCGTGCCAGGGCTTGGATCCAGCAGCAAAGAGCAGCACTTGTGAGTGTCCAGGGAAAAGAGAGGCCGTTTGTCACTTCCCTCCCTCGGAGTGTCAGAGCCACAGCCACAGCAGCTCCTCAAAACTGAGGTTTTGTCTCCACCTGCATCCCCCCGGGCCATTCCCATCACATGCAGCATCTTTTACGGATCCCCAGCCCGCTGCTAAAAATTCCTGCACATTATTCCTGGCGTTGCTTTGAGCAGCAATGGACCAAGACATTTTCTCCTACAAAGTGCTTTGGAGTGAAAACAACATTTTTCAAGTAAGGTTCAAGCACTGCAAGGGATGACAAGGGCTGTGGAAGATCTGGGTTAGTTTACGGAAGTATTTTTTGCAATTATGCTACAGAAATTTTTCTGTTTCAAGTTTAACTTCATTTCACGATAATTGCTCTATCTTCTATTTCCATCCCAGTAATATTTACTGCAATCATATCCATTTAATTTGATCATTTACGTTCCACTGCCGTGGCCAAAACAGACAGTGGACTGCTTCATGTTACCATTGGTTACACCTTACTAAACCAAGCAAAAACAATTATTGTAAACACTCATGAACTGGTGCACATTGCATTGCAAAGTGTGAGGAAGATGCTTTTAAAATGAATTATTTTCAGGCAAAAAAAAATTCCCTTTGTTCTGTTTGTAGTTGCTTGCGCTTCATAGTCTAGCTATGGTCTGTTGAGTCAGAATTGTAAGGGATAAGGAATATTAGTAAAAAAAATTAAGTGTTATTCCACAACAGGCTTCAAAAACAGATTATTTCTGTAGATTGTACTTACATGCTTCTCAGTGTATCTCTTCCTGAGGGAAGCCCACAGGAGAGCTGGAGAGGGACTGAGGCCAAGGGATTGGAGGGACAGGACTAGGGGAATGGCTTCCCAGTGCCAGAGGGCAGGGTTGGATGGGATACTGGGAAGGAATTGTTCCCTGGAAGGGTGGGCAGGCCCTGGCACAGGGTGCCCAGAGCAGCTGTGACTGCCCCTGGATCCCTGGCAGTGCCCAAGGCCAGGTTGGACTTTGGGGATTGGAACAGCCTGGGACAGTGGAAGGTGTGCTTGCCCATGGCAGGGGTGGCACTGGACGGGCTTTAAGTCCCTTCCATCCCAAACCATTCCAGGATTTTTTCAAGGTTAGGGCTACCTGCCAAGAACACCCAAGCAAAACAAACACGGCAGGGCAGATGTGAAAACAAGCACCTTTTAAACAAACAAACAGCAACTGGCCTGGAGCCAGTGTTTTGAAGCACTTTTTGCACAGTCAGGGATTGCTGGGGACCCTCATCTGGCTGAGAGGCCAGAAGTGGGTGTGTTATTTGCCCTTCACCAGGAGGTGCACAAGAAGCAGGTGTCAGGGGTGCTGTGGGGTGGCATGGGGCCACCAACACCACTGGCTCTGCCCAAATCTCCCTTCTCCACAGATCTGTGCCACCCTCCCTGCCGTCCCTCCTGGCAGACTCGGCTTTGGCCTGTACCTCTCAAATAATGAAGCTCCAGTTCTGCTCTGTGCAGTCAGAGCCAGATGGGGACTGGGCAGGGAGCATCCTGATTTACCTTGGAGTGCCACTGAGCATCCACAGCTGCTCCCAAAAGGGAACATTCCCTTTGGAACAAAGTGCGGCCTCTAAATAAAGTGGCAAAGCTGCAGTAGAGTGGTGTTGGTGTGGAAATTTATTGTCTTATTGGACTGGGCTCCCATGAGCATGAAAATGAAATGTCTGGATGCTCTATCCCCTAGAAAGGGAGAGAGCACCCCAGGAGCACAGCACACAGTTCCCATCTCAAAAAGGTGTGCAGAGACAACTGCCAAGGTGCCCAGGAGGAGGGAAACTCCATCTTTAGAGCAGGGGATGGATGAGAAAGGCTTGATCAGAGAGCAAACAAAAGCTGCAAGAGCACAAGGATCCTCCTTCTATGCCTGGTTTTGGTGGTGTGGAGAGGTGTGATGCAAAGGGAGGGAAAGGCCGAAGGACACAACCAGCACAGGAGATGTGGTTGGGAGCGAATAAACCAAAGGCAGCTCTGGGGCCGCCTGCCATCCCGGCAGGTTCAGAGGTTAAAAACGGAATTCTCAGAGGGCAGAGAGGGGGAAAAGTCCTCTCATCCACTGCCCGCTCCTAGGCAAATCCAGGTTGGGGTGGGGTGAGGGAGCAGGAGCAGGGAGCGCTCAGCATTCCCAGGGAAGGGAAGCTGTGCTCCTGCGGGCTCATCCCTCAGCGGGCAGGACAGGCAATGATTTCCAGGCGCTGGCCTCCCCTTCGGTGGCTGATCAAAACCTGTTTGTGTGGCTGTAGGGGTGTTTTATTATCCAGAGAATAGGTGTGTTTGACAGCCCTAAGGACGGGCTGCTGCCGTGCTGCATGAAATATCTGCTGGCAGCCCCGTTTGGAGGCAGGGCTCTCTGCTCACATGCCTCTGCTCGTCCCTTCTGCTTTCTCCTTTGTTTATCACCATCATCTCCTGTCCTGTCTGATGCATTCCCTGGGCTGTAAATGCAACTTTCATACTGCACTTAGTGGCGCTGAGGATTTCAATAAATCGCCTTCCAGTCATGCTGCATTTCCTCCCTGCAGTGCCTCCTATTTGCACACAGAAATAGTTATTATTCATTCTGGTTGGCACTGAAAACCCACAGAAGGTGAACCTCCAGCTGTCTCAGACCTGCCTCACTTTGTGAGCTGCACAAACAGACCAGAATAAAGCAATTTGCTTTTCCTACACCCTAAATTCTGCATTACAAAGTATTGTGCTCACAACACTCTATTAAATTCGTATTACCAGCTTAACAGTGACTGTCAGGGAAATGCTGTGCTCAGTCTCTGAGCATATTTTGGCTCTCTAAAATGGCTCTTGGGCCTCACTGCTCCAATGGAAATTGGGACGTTCGACTTCCTAAAGATTTTTCTTGGGAATGGAGGTGTTTAATCTTATCCTAATAAAGTAAATATTGGTTAATCGAAGCTTAAGCTAGCTTAAGCTGCAGACATTTAATTAGTCAAAATTATAGCTCAAACCGTAATATAGTAAATTAGATTAGACAAGCTTTACACTTCAAAATTACATTAATGACTGCATGCATTTTCTTAATATTACAATCTTTAATCTTAGATCCCTGAAGATACTAATAAGTCTCTAACCCATCACTGACTTTAACATCATTATTTAAAATCAGCTTTAAGTTACAGGAAGCAATTATGCACCAGAAAGAGGCAAGATGGTTCAGAATGTGAGATTTAACTGACCCTGTTGTGTTGATATTGCCAATATGGGATGGCAGGGAGCAGCTGGCTGGAATTTACGGAGAGATGTCCCTGTTCCCACTGCCCTCATCTCCCTCCTTGCACAGGGACACATCCACCTTTGAGGAGTAAATGTCTTCTGCAAGGAGATCTTATTTTCAGAGTTCCACAGAATTATCCAGGCTGGAAAAGCCCTCCAAAATCACCAAGTCCCATCTATACTCCATCCCCACGTTGTCACCAGCCCGGAATACTGAGCATCATGTTCAGGCTTTCCTTGGGTACCCCCAGGGATAGGGACCCCAAACCTCCAAGGCCTGACCACCCTCTCCATGAGGAAATTCTTGCTGATGCCCAAGCTGAGCCTCCCCTGGGCCAGCTGGAGGCTGTGTCCTTGTCCTGTCATCATTTCATCCCTGGATGTCCCTAAAGGGGCACTGCAGTGTCAGGATCAGTGGTTTGTTCTGGCTCCCATGAGCACAGATTTCTGTTATATTTTATATATTTAATAAATTATTACACCTTCTGTGTCCAGCACAGGTGCAGGTTTCCAGAAGGCAGCTTGGGCAGAGGAGCCCAAACCCTGGGATGTTTGACCGGGATCAGGAGCCTCTGGTTCCTAAAACCCTCAGCCTGACAGCAAAACCTTCTTCCCCAATGTCTGAGCTCACTTTAGAGGTGCAATTTGTAAGGATTTTCTTCCTTCTGGTTCCCCATCTTTCACCTGAATCCATTTTGTGCAGCTCTGATGTCCATGCCTCTGCCCATGCTGCCCAGTTGGGGGACTGGGGAGGAGGGGGTGGCACTGGGAGAACTCAGCACAGCTGGGGGACACTCTACATTCCAGGAAGGAATGGGGGAAAGAAAAGGAAAAAACCCTCTTTTTCTAAAAGCAAAATGAAAGCATGAGAGGATTGGAAAGTGAAGAGCAGAACAAAGACATTCATGTTTCAGCCCTGCTGATTTGGAGACTTCCATCCCGCAGGTAAATCATGATTTCTTCTGTCGATGGAAGTCACAAAGGACAGGCTGATAAGCACTGGGAACTGGCAACATTCCTACTTAGAAAGTTTTTCCTCTTTCAGGGACATTTTCTTAATTATACTAATTTGTCAAATGTATCTTCAGTTTTACAAGAAGTTTCCTTCTCTGCATTTGTTAAAAGAAAGATAATTGCATCTGGAAAGCAGCAAAATGAAAAGAACTTTAATTATGCATTATAATAACAAATGTGTTCTAGTTCAGGTGAGCCAGACCAATTATATGTGATTAGTGAATGGAAACAATTGATGTTTTTGCATTTTCATTTGGGTCTGCTGACCTTTCCTGGTGAATGAGCTACAATCTGTCTTCCCTTGGTGCTCAACACAGAGCAAATATTTTAATTTATAGAGCCATTTGGAGAAATTACTGCAGTCTGATCAGAGACAAGTTTTACTGAACTTGATCTGTACTCTATTCTCACAGAGGAGAAAAATGATTCTTTGCAGCTCTTTTTTGAAAAGGACACCCAAGGAGGTGAGGCTTTGGATTTCCTCTGGTAATGTTGACATAGTGGAAGAAAAGGTAATTAAACCTCTTATTAAAAATTAAGCTGCCTTTAATATATCCTTCATTTTCCTCTGTGACGTGATTTCTGGTGTTTACTTTTGCTTAGCACTTCTGAGTCTCGTAATCAGGTGCCTGAACCATTTGGGGCACTTCAAAATGCCTTCTTTAATAGAGACATAGAAAAGATGCCATGCAAAATGTAAATCACCATCAGCTCCAGTAACTCCTTATTTTACCAAACCTCAGCTTAGGGGAAGTGTTGCTAAAAAAATCAAGATTTCACATGGGCTCTTAAAACAGATCAAAGCCTTGCAATTACTGTGTCCCACTTACTTCTGCTGGTATTTTGCTTCTGAGTATTTTGACCCCCCTCAGAAGTTCAGCCAGCACAGCTGGGTCCTGCTCAGCAGCAGCAGCAGCAGCAGCAGCAGCAGGGTATTCTGCAATTAATGCAATATTCCATGAGTCCATTCCTCCCAGACCGTCCCTTGGGAGAAACCTTTGCAGATTCCCTCAATCCCAGTGAGTTGTAAATCCCTGGGTGCACTTGGAAGGCAGCAGGGCTGCACAGAGGGACCTGAAGGCAGAATTTGGCTGCTCACGATGATGAGTGACAGGAGAGAAACGTCCCCTCCGAGCCTCAGAATGCACAGAGAGCTTGGGACAGGAAAAGGCTGCTTTATTCTGGATAAATCTGACACAGAACTGGGGGGCACAGTAAGTGTGGATCCCTGCCGTGACTTCACCACACCTTTATTGTGAATCTCTTCCCACCATCAGAGGGTTAATGACACTTTCATTCTTAATGAAACCAGCTGCAGTAATCTTCAGTGAGAAAAGAAGCCCACTGGCAGGGTACCCGATGGCTCAGACTTAAAGAAAGGATGTGCATGGAGGCAGAGAAGAGATGGCCACACTGAAATATCACGTGGAAGGGATGGTGCACCTAAAAGCCTGACCATTTTTTGCTACAGGTATCAGGTGGTCAAAGATACCACCCATCCACAGAGTTCTGTTACACCAAACAAGCTGTAAGAGGAGGGGATGAATGGAAGAAAGAGCCTGTAGGTTTTCCTGGCCTTTTTCTCTTACAATCCTCAAGGATGTCTGCACAGAAAAGCACCTTTTCATTCCAGTGCAATAACACTAAGCAATACCTTCCCAATTGCAATTGATGAAGTTATTTCCCCCATAATCAGAGAGCCTGCATTTTATCCTGTGCAACTGGGGAGATAATGATCAGTATTTCCGTGCTGGCAACTTTGGGGCTGAACACAGATTAGAGGGTAGCTGTCCCCATGCAATCACTGCCAGCTAGAATTAATCAAAGAGAAATTGTCTTCCCAATTCAGCAGCACAGAGCGAGAATTCCTGTTAGTTCTGCCCACGGGGAAGCACAGAGGGATCCACAGAGGACATGGAGCATATGGCAGATGAACAGGAAGGCAAGGGGATTTGTATAAAGTTGTGGTTTTGGACGTCAGGAGGAAATTTTTCATAGAAAGGAATGTCAAACCTCACCTAGTTCCTTTTGGAAGACAGATATACTTGCCAGAAAATTCATACTCCCACCTTTACCCAGGAATTTCTTCAAGTAGCTCTTACCTATCCATGCTCCTCGTGTCCATGGGAATTTAACTGCAGAGGTGGAAGGCAGGTGATGCATCAAAGAATAAACTCCACTCTCCCCAGCAGGGCAGATTTCAGGGTTTGAGGGTATCCATCCTCAAACTGCACAGCTGACAGCTCCTGCTCACACAAACCCCACCACAATGAGGGTTCCTGCCCAAAACTTGGATCCCAGGTGGGGAATGTCCCTTGGCAGTGACTGAGATGTGGCTGCACCCACATCTGTGAGAACCAGAGCAGTCCAGCCCTGGAGCCTTTCCCTGCTGTTCCACCACTCCTGCTGCTTCTTCCTGCAGCCTCAGGTGAGATAAACCCTTCCTCGTGTGGGAAGCAGACACCAGTGCACGTTTCTTGCCCTGCCCTCAGCTACCCACTGGTGCAGACTGAAACAAATGACAGCCACCCCAGCTCCAGCAGCTAGACCTGAAAGCTCCCCAGAATTACACAGTGAAAAACACTGTGGCCAGCAGCAGCAATTCAATGCCAAATTACCCTACCTGATACATCATACAAGAAGTTAGCTATTATCTACCTGTGCACCAGCAGGGATTATTTATTCATTTGGAAATGCATTTCTTACCAGACTGAGGAGTAGTGCTTTTCTCTGAGCCTGGCCTGCTCAAACCCCACAATTTATGCTTTCCAAAGGCCTGTGCTGAATATCCCTTTAATCTGGTTAAGACTCATCACCTGAGAAGCGTATGTCTTGTCTGCTTGTGAAGAGAAAACTAAAAATCACATGAGGAATAGTGCAGCAAAAGTTTAGTGTGTGTTAGTGTTTCACTTGTAAATTGAGATATTTTTCTGGTTTACTCTCTCAGCTATTTCAGACTGCTGTGCTGCAGTCTGACATGGTGGATAATTCATCAGCCCCTATGTCTTTTATTATTACTACCGTTACAAAAAAATCTTGAGTTTAGGAGAAACAAAACAATAATTTTGCAATAACGTCACAACATGCTGGGTAAGAACATAATAAACCTTGTTATTATGGTCCTGGAATAACAAGGAATCACTGAGCACGGTATGCAAGAGCATTCATCCAGAATGCTTAAAACCACCCCGTAGATCAAATGAAGTTTCAAACTCAAACAGACTCACAAAGAGCACTCAGCTGCATCTTTTGGGTCAAAACCTGGATCTGCTCCCATTGCAGCTCTGGGTCCAGACACTATGCCAACACACAATTACTGTTGGAGATCATGGAGTCATGGAATGCTTTGCATTGAAAGGACCTTAAAGTTCACCCAGTGCCACCCCTGCCACGGGCAGGGACACCTCCCACTGTCCCAGGGTGCTCCAAACCCCAACAATGTCCAGTCTGGCCTTGGGCACTGCCAGGGATCCAGGGGCAGCCACAGCTGCTCTGGGCACCCTGTGCCAGGGCCTGCCCACCCTCACAGGCAGGAATTCCTTCCCAATATCCCATCTAAACCCTCCCTCTGTCAGATTGAAGCCATTCCCCTAGTCCTGTCCCTCCAGGTCCATGTAAATAGTCTCTCTCCGTCCTTCTTGTGGATCCCTGCTGAGGTGTAAACAGGCACAGCCCCACAAGCTGTTGGTGCAGGGATTGATTTGACTGTGCTGTCACTGTCTTGGCCCTAATTTTATAACACAAACATACTCAGGTGGTAGGACCCCAGCCCCTGAGCCTCTGCTTTGCTGCAAGTCACAGCCACTGCAGCAAAGAGTCACAGCCACAGCACGTCCCTCCTGCAGCACCTCTGGGGTTCCAGGAGATTGGGGAGCCAGCACTTGCATCTGGGGGCTGAAAGGGCACCTAGGACCTTTTGGGGCTTGATCTTAGGAAGCATTTTTTCCCAAGAAGGTGCTAAAACACTGGCAAAGGTTTCCTGGAGAGGTGGTCCGTGCCCAAGCCTGGGGCTACTGTGCCAAAGACACTTGGATCTTGGCTGGAGGTGGGCTGTTGAGCTAGAGCAGAAACCCTCTACTGCACCAGCTTCTGAGACCCAGAGCACCCAGAAACTGAACCCAGAACTTCATTGTCCTTCCTCTGCACTCCAGCAGTGCCTGTGGGTAGCACTTCCCCCCCAAATGCTGAGCCTGCCACCCAAGCAGAGCCACAAGGAGCTGATGCAGACAAATTTCCCGATCACGAGGGCCTCTCCAGCACAGAGAACTGCCAGGAAGCTGTGCAGAGAGCTGCCAGGCTGAGTTATTCAGTGGCACTTCACTCCCACATCCTCAGAGCCCTCACTGCTCACTGCAGCAGGGCTGCACGCACAGGATGGACTGACCTCACACCGACGGCCACCCGGGCAAGGCTGGGGACCCTGGCACGGGGAGGAGACACGTGAACATTTGGGACACCCTCATTTGTGATAGCTCCTCAGGCTTCTAATGGAGCATGAAATGCCATCAGAGAGCTTCCTGCTTTTATCAAAATATTCCCTCTTTCAGCAGTAGTCCCGAGGTTGGCAGCGGGGCTTGATGCAAACTGTCTGGCAGGAATGGGAAAACATGTGGGCAATTCTGAATACACAGCCTTCCAGAGCACTGTTTTCTGAATCTACTGCCTTACAAAGCACTGTTTTCCAACAGCCCTGCCACACGCTCGGAACCAGCACTCTAAGGCCATCTTGCAAAAGAGAACCATCTCATCTGTGCAGGAAATGAATCAGCACAGAAATGCTGCCTGTCAGCAGTGCCATTATGTGCCTCCAACACAGGGCATTGTTCTTCACCAGAGAACAGGCTCGGGAAAATTATCTGCCCATTTCTTCTGCCTCAGGGAGCTTCACCTCCCAGCCCATCTTCACACTCCAGAGAGGATCCAAAACACATACCAGGCACACTGGCACAGGCACCTGAATGAGGAGTTAAGCCAGGATTAACAATCAATCTTCCTCTATCAATACACACAAAAGTGGAGCTTTTAAGAGAAACGTCCTGCATGGAAGGAAAAAGCCGCCTCTGTATTAGGATATCAATCCATCATTATTTAAGGGTATCATTAATTAGCTGAGCCTGGCTCTGGCCTTTACCTCTCCTATTTATTCCAAGACTGGAAAAAACAACTGATCCTGGACACAGGATTTATATTCTGTGTCTGTTCTGTTTGCAGGGACTTTTATGGGCACCAGGAAGGGATGCAAAGAGGGATTACCAGTGTCTATCCCTCGGAGAATCATCCATGGAAACACAGTGCTGATCCCACAGCAAGAGTTTGGATCTGAACCCAAATCCCTCTGAAGTCTGCCACCTAACTAAATCACACTTAGCCTGGAACAAAAATCACATTAATTTTTAAATGTTCAGAAACCAGAGTGAAGTTATGAGGCCTAAAGAATTTTGGCTTGACCTGTAACTCCCAGGAAATATTTCATGGTTTGCATCTACCCAAAAGCCCCAAGCATTCCCTGAGTCCTGGATTTTCATTTCAATTCTGTTCAGGTTGGAAGTGGCACAGGATTAGCTCAGCTCATCAGGAACATCAGTTCAGGGTAGTTCACAAATAATTACATTTTAATGAATTCTAATCATTTGCAAACTGATTTTTATTTTGCCCTTTTATTAAGTAGGATGCAAAACCATGGATATATCAGCACAAAGAAATTCCTTGTCTTGCCACAAGAGCAAATAATTCATTTTTGGTGTTAAATTTGTATCTTTTGGGGGTCATAAGAGTTTTTGGGTAGAGACAGATCTCATACTTGTACTTTTCAACTTCCCAGTTTTACAGTAAACACAAGATGAGAAAAAATACACCACATCAAGATGTCTGTGATAAGAACATAAGAAAGAGATTGAATTGGGGGCTCATTCATTTTTTTTCATGTTCTTCAGAAAGAGGAATAAGATCAGCTCAGAAGAACATGGGAGAAATATAATCTTTGGATCACCTTTTTCATTTTCCTCCAGATATTTAGGGAGGGGGTTCCCTGGGATTTTGTATTTCTGCAGCTGACTCCACTAGGTGAGGCCAGAATGGCCAAGTGACAGCAGGGCTGGGAGAGGCAGAAATAAGATCACATCAGAGAGGAGCAGAATTCACACCCTGCAGTTTTGCAGACGTGCAGTTAGGGTGTTTAACTCTGATAAAGTCAAATAGCAAAATAAAGTAAAAATGGGCATTGCCTTAGGGAGAAGTATCTCCAGCGACAGTGTTCCTCAGCTTCCTAAACTGGGCACCAAAGCTGCGGCCCAAAGTGCTCCCTGGAATATCTGTGGATATTCCAGCTCCCCAGGGCAGAAATCATGGCAAAATATTCCAGGATAAGCTGTACCATGTAAAAGGGAGGCTGAAGAAGGGAGTGACACCTGCTAAAGGATCACATTTGCAGTTCTGCCTTGGAGGCGGAGCTGGTCAGAACTGTTCCGTGTTAGATTTTTCCAGTGAGATGCAGCACTGGAAAAATGCAGATCCCAGCCTGGCTCTGGATGATGATAAAATCACAGAAATTCCTGAGCTGGAAAGCACCCACCAGGATCATCCAGTCCAACCCCTGGCTCTGCACAGGCACCCCAGCAATCCCACCCCGTGCACCCCTGGTCCACACAAATTTTCCCCAAATTAATGATGCTACATCTCTGGGAAGAAAACAAAGAGATGCTTTAAGTGCCTTCAGGTACATTAACACAGTCTTTGTGTTATTGTCTTTGCAAGCATGCACAGCAGTATTGAAGAAAAGCCTGATTTCTCAGAAGGGATCTTTCTCACGTTAGATATTCATCTATATAATTATTTTCTGGATTCAGGTTTTCTTCCCAGCTGTTCACCAGCTCCAAACTGATGACTACAAAATGAAAGGTATTTCCTACTAAAAGATGTTTTCTGCTGCACAACAGGAAACCTCCTTGGAGAAATGCTTTGCTCTACCATGAGAGGGGCATGAGCCTGGGGAGCCTTGCATTTGTGCCCCAGCTCTGTTCCTCCCCGTGCTCCTGCTCCGTGGGGCCACTGGGACACAGGACAGTCCGATCTCGCTCTGCAGGGTGGCCACACAGGGCAGGGCAGGGCAGGAGGCCTCTCTGGCAGGGAAAGGATATTTATTATCTCAAGCAGTCAGTGTTGTGCTCAGGATTGTGTTCAATGGTGCTGGGGAGGCAGCAGGCTGAGCAGGGAGGAGTGGGTGTGTACCAGGGATTACACAGGAGGTGGTGAAATCTGTCAAAACCAGAAAAAAAATCCCATGGATCCAACAGCAAAGAAGAGCCAGTGCAGTGCCAGTGCCATGATGGACAAGGTGGGGGAAACGAAGGCCAGGAAAGGGAAAACGCAGAAGAGAGGTTGGAAGGAGGAAACTAATTCTTGCTCTAAGCAGTACATCCAATTCTCACACAAGGGATGGTGCTGCAGGGTCAGGGAGCACTGTCTGAAAGGCAAGTGGGTGCAATGAAATAACACCAAAAAATTCTGACTATCCCAAATGAAAATTAATTCCTTGAAATAGATGTCCCCTTTGGAAAGAGCTGGACACACATCACAGGGTATGTCAGCGATGCCACGACCCCAAGCCTGGTTAAGAAAGCTGCCAGTTTTACAAGAATTTGTGCCTGAGGAAAAGGAAGCACCAGGAAGATGTGGCCAAAGTTATTCTATGGCTCTCCAAGATAAAGTCACAGCTGGGCCCCATCCCCACCTCGTCCCCAGCCCAGAGCACTGAGTGCCACCTCCAGGCCTTCCTGGGACACATCCAGGGATGGAGTGCCACCTCCAAACCTCCCTGGGTAGTCTTCCCAGGAAAAAATTCTTCTTCAAAATTATTAAAATTGAAATTATCCCATCAGATTACTCCATTGCTTTACTTAGTCAGCGCTTCCAAGGGATTCACTCTTCCCAGTTCTCTGAGGGGTGGCAGAGGAACCCCAGGAGCAGCCAACATCCCTGCAGGATCCAGGATAGCTGAGAGCACACAATTTATCTCTTCCAAATGGGAACAGCTCTGCAAACCCACCGTGTGACCAGCCTCCCTCTGCTCTGGCACACCCAGAAAGAGAAGCAAAAACATTCTGATGCCAGAGGCTGATTTTCCTTCCCCCTGCTGAGTCCACCCTGGGGTTTGCTTAGAGAGAAGTGCCCAATCTGCTGCATGTCTGAAAAGGAGCTGCATCCCTTCTGAAAAAGCCACTGAGTGTATCCACAAGGTAACAAGGAAAACTAAATAAACACAGGAAAGAGCAAACAACTTCATTTTCACTTGAGCACCACATCTGCTTAGAAATGTCTGGACCAGAACCAAAGCACAAAATGCAATTTGAAGCAATTTTTCCAGTGTTCAAGCTATTAAGTGAAATCCATACTTACAACAAAAACCTCTTCAGAGAATTAAGTTTTATTTGCCACTTAAAGTAACTCTCAGCCTGGATAGGTACTGCTGGCACTGTTCATACTTCTTAGGAGAGCAGCAGGAAAAATCACTATGATTTCCACACAGACAAACCTGCAGTTACATTTTCCACCAGGGCTGCACACCACTGATCTTGACAAATGAGTCCTGTCAAAGTGGCTTCTTTTTTCCCCCACAAACTTCCTCTGTGGTCAGTTTTGCTCCTGAGGCTGAGCCAGCCTCTAGGAAATGCCTCATCGGAACAAAGTTATCCCCATCAGATCAAACTGCAATTTTTCCTTCAATTTTCTGAGACTAAGGAATCAGAAATTAGGAGGCATTGAGTTAAATGGAAAACAAACCATCAAATTCATGATTTATTCAAGCATGGATCAAACATAACAAACTCTGCTTTTAGCAGATGAACACACCCCCACAGCAGAATATACTTATTTATAAAAATGAAAATGTTTACATGTGAGGACAGCAGACGTATGTTCATCTCTAAGGACACACACAGAAGAAGAAACAACCCAGGAGGGGGGAATTGTAACCACATTTAGGCTGGAGGCAGCTGAGAGAATCTCTGGTTATTGATGGATGTTGACAGATGCTATTTTGCAGGAAAAGCACCTTGTCCCACAATCCTGGCACAAATTCGTGGCTCCTGAAGGGACTTCTCAAAAACAGAGAGCTGAAATTGGGACATGGGCAGAGTTTGGGTTGGGATTCCCTCCCTTCCTCCTCACCCCAGTCCCATGGGCAGGGAGCAGTCACCGAGTGACCTGCCACACTCTGCTCTCTGCTCCACAATCATTCATTTTTGAAAAACTACTAAAATTTAAATTTAAAAAGTGACATTTCAGTGCTTAAACTACATCAGGCCAGACAGTGCTGAGCCACCCAGTGCAGGGTTCAGGAGGAGGATGGATATTCTCTGGAGGCTCACTAAGTGTTTTGTTTGCCTGTTTGGGTTTTGATTAATTTATTTAGCCATTATTTTTTCCTCTCTACATAGACAGGCTTGGGGGGAGGTAATGTGTTTGCACATTGTTAAAGCACTTGTGGTGAGCTTCTGTCTGAAGCTTCTCATCTCAGAGTTTCCCCACGATGCTCTCCTTTGTACAACAAAAAACTCCAGCAGATTTCCCAAACCTGAGTGACTGACACCTCAAAAAACTCTCAAAACAGAGTGAAAACAAAGCTTAGGGAAAAAAAAACACAAAAAGCCGAAAAGAGCTTTATAGCTTATAGGATTGAGATATATTAATAAGGGTTTAATCTTCTAGGCATGAATAAAACTTCCATTTCTTCACCTTCTGTGTGGCTGAACCACAGGGAGCAGCAAACGGCTTCCTGGGACAGCTTCCTAGGGAAAAACCATCCCAGCATTCACACTGCACTGGGTTTTCCATAGGGAAAAGCTCCCAGCTCCCTTCTGAGCTTATTTTAGAAAATACATAAAGCGAAGCAGAACAAAGTGTCCAAACCAGCATCTTACAGTGTGACAAGGGAAAAAATAAAAAGGCAAAGGAAGATTTTTTTAGAATGCCCTGAACCTGAACACCTCTGGAAAGCCCCAAGAGCCAGGGTCATGAATGAAGGCACACAGCCTGGTTTGTGTTCTCCTTTCCCCAAGTGCTGCCTGTAGGAACAGCCTGCAGGAGAAATTGTTGGGAAGTTTACAAAGCCACCCTGCTGCAACTGCCCTGATGTGGGGCTAAATCCCAAAGAGGGCACGAAGAATCTCCTAAACTTACCTTAAAGAAAGGATTGGGTGTGGAACCTGCTCTCTGGCTTCCTTGAGCCTTTCAACTGAGGAATCAAAAAACAGGGAATCAAAAATGAAAACTTACAGTGTGACTTGTGCCTCTTTCAGCCCTCATGACAGAAACTTCTCAGAAATCAGAACCAACTGTTGGACAAATGTCCTGCCGGGCCCAGGCAGTGAAGGGTCATTTCTGTGTCCAATAAATGGTCATTTCCATTTCCAGTACAGGGTTAGTTCTCTTTCCAACAGATAGAAATGAAGCAACTCCCCAGTGTTTCCTCTCTAACTACCCAGTGCTGGCATGGATCAAGGCTGCCCAATGACAAAAGCATCTCCATTTCCACTGATTTGCAACCTTTACACCATTAAGGGATAGAAACCAGAAGCTGTTGGACTTCACTGCAGTTTTGAATTCATTCAAATTTGACATTTCACATTTGCTTCTTTGAGGAGTGTGTGCCTGGCCAGCAGCACTTTGCTCAGCAGACATCCTGTTAGGGCTTGTCCACAGAGATATTGGGCATCTTTGTTGGCATCCCGAGTGGGGGAATAAAAGCAGGGATTGGAGTAGAGCCATGGAAGAGCTCCCTTTGCACAGCACAGCAGCCTGGGCTGTTCTGCAGTAATTTACTGACTCCTCCTTTGCTCTGAGCTCCATGTGCTCATCCAAGCAAGTGCGTCCTTACAGCCCTCTGGGGACTGGCACAGGGAAATCTGGAATATTTCCTCCTTCTCAGAGGGCAGAAAAAACAGATTTTTTTCAGGGAAGTGGAAGGCAAGGGAAGTAAAGGTGATTTTAGCACACGTGGTTTAGCGGCGGGCTGGGCAGTGCTGGCTTAGGGGTTGAGCCCGATTCTTTCAGAGGGCTTTTCCAAACTGAACAGTTCCGTGATTCTTTGGCACACAGCAGTGAGTGTCCCCAGCGTTTGTGTTCCCTGGTGTGTGTGCATTCCTCAGGGAATTTGCTCCTTGCTATGCAATCTCCTCACCCTGGGGAAAAAGGAACCCCCATCAGTTATTCCCTGATTCACCATTCCAGTTCTCCTGTCAGGAAAGAAAGGAGCACTCGCCCCTCACTGGGGCTGTAGAATGCACTTTTAAGTACCTAATCCTTCGGGAATAGGCACATAATCGACTGTCACAATCTCAGGAGTCCTTCTGTGTAAATTCCTCCTGTTATTATTATCCCTCTTCCCCAAAAAGCCCTACAACAACAAATCCAAGAATCGCTTCCTGACGTGGCTTTTGGGATTTAAAGAGCTGCTCTTTTTTTCACGTAAAAAAATGGATTCTCAGCACCTCTGTAGTTGCCAGAATTCCTGCATGGGAATTAAAGGCAATGGGATTGGTAAATATTAATATAACTGGACAGGACTGGACAACCACAAAGTCCCTGTTTCTTTTTTTATGGAGGTGCATAAATACCTATTACAGCACTATCTGAGGATAGACACAGCAAGCTAGAGTCCAACTTTTCCATCTCATAAAGTGACCAAAGCCCTTGAGAACAGGAAAATGGAGAGAGCATCAGAGAGCAGAGTGTTGAATGAAAGGCAAGGGGTTGTTTCCAAGGGACACTCTGCCCGGCAGGTGGGACAGCCCATTTGGAGAAGAGGGAATTTTGTGTGGGTTGCAGAGCCTGGTGTTGTCCCTGATGTCCTGATTTACACGTGGAAAATGAGCACTTTCTCTACCTTGGTGGGTGACCTTGAAGTGCTGTGTCCAAAAATCTACAAAGCCAAGGAGAGCCTGCTCCTCAGCAGGGCACACAGGAAAAGGGGATTTTTTGGGACATCAGAAGATGCTGCTCCTCTCAGGGCATCCTTTTCTGGCAAAGGGAGGAGAAAGAGCACAGCCGAAAGCACAGATGCACACCCCAAGCTGAGAAATTCCTGCTGCTGTTGTTTAACCTTGGAACCTTCCTTCAACACTAAAAAATGCCCACTAGGATGACTTCAGAAGGAAAAGCAACCTCCCTCTGTACTCTTAGCTGGTTCTTTCCTTCCCTCTCAGCAGAGAAGCATCTTTTTTAACCATGAGTGAAATTGGGGTCTGAGTTTATGCTGAGGGGAATGGAGGCTCCCAGCCTTTGGGGATGGAGCAGCCAACAGATGGAACAGAGCAGAGAAAATGGGATGCAGATACAGAAAATAGCAAGAGGGATACAGGCAGAAGATTATCCTCTCCAGTTGATCCTTTTCATTTGTGTGGATACAGGCAGATGCTCGGAGAAATGGGAAAGCACCGAATTTGAAAGGGATAAAAGAAAATACAGTTTGATACAAGGAATAATTAACTCAGGGAATGTGTGGTTGCAAGGTGATCCTGAGAGCTGAGGGTTCAGGGGATTCAGGAAAAGAGGAGATTCGGGGAGGGTGGGAACAGCTCTGATTACATCAGATAAGATTAAATGCAGAATTCATGCTCGTTGGTAATAGGCGAAACACCAGAGGGTGAGGAGCTGGGAATGAGCTTTCTTGAGGGATATCTTTCCATAATACTCCATTACAGGGTTTCTAATTTCATCCTTTCAAACCTCTAACACTGAACGCTGTTTGACATTGAAAACTGAAATGAAAAAGCTCCAGAGGATGCTCATATTGTAATTTCACTGATTTATGTAACCATTTCTGGGAAGTGCCTATTCTCTGAAAACAAACTGCCTGAGCGTGGAGGTAAAACTGCATTTGAGTATTTACCTGGGTAAAATTAACCTTCTGTTTCTGAGCCAGCACTGAACCTGATCTGTGTCCTGGGACCCTTGGCCAGGGTGTGTGACCTCAGTGTCACCCAAAGACCTCCTACGAGGAGCCCCCGTTAAACCCGTGTGCATTCACCCTGACACACTGCAGGTCACCTCTGGCTCCCAGGAAGGGGGGAGACCTCTCAGTATAACTGCCCAAACCACCTTTGACTGAGCATCTGTGTCTCCAGTGCCATCCTGCTTCCTGGCAGGATGTGCTGGGGGCAGGAGTTCCTGGCTGCTGCCCTCACCTGGCCCTTCCCCCTGTGCTGGATAAATATTTGTGGCTGGACAGAAATAACCCAGCAGACTCCAGCTCAGAGGGGAAGCCCGTTTGCTGTGATTTATCCACTTGCTGCAGAGGATAAACACTGCTGCCATCATGATTGCCCCTTGTAAAGATCCTGTCATCTGCAGCCACCTGCCTGTTCCAACTGCTGTGGCTGCTGCTGCACAGCAGTAGGGCCCTGCGAGGTGACTGTAAGTGGCAGGCAGCGCTCAGAGCTGCCCCTCACCTCAGTTTTAGCATTTCCAAAGACAGGAAACTCCCTGCCTTCCTCACAGCTTGGCCATAGCTCTTCCTCACCATGGCAAGAAACACTGAACATCTTTGAATCTTAATTCAAAGGTACTCCTGACAGGAAAATTGAGAAACCCTTTACTCCCTGTTAGCTGCAAATCCATTTTGGTACCACCTTGGAGGTTTTCTGAGCACAGCCCTCTGATTTGCTGGATGTCTGAGTTCCCACTGCAGTGTTCTCTCAAGTTTGGGGGCACATCATAATATGCCAGGATAAGAGAAGAGTGTTTGAGAATTTCCTGACAGTTCTGGCACTAAATCCCATACCCTGTAATCTCTTAAGCATGTTGCCTGCTGGAAAGCACTGGAGTTTCACTAGAAACCAGGCATAAACACAGTCTCACATACTTAAGATTATCATCAACCTGCCAGTTCCCTCTTATCTGAGATTTTTTCATTCTATTTCCTCTCTTTATCCCCTTGGTGTGCTGGTGCTTGAGCCCATGATGACAGCAGGTCGCAGGCCTGCAGTTCAAAGCTGCTGCAGGACTCCAGTCCTGAATCCCAGAAAAAACAGCACCTCCAGAAGGGGAGAAGGAAATTCTCTCTTTGATTTTGTGCTCTCACCCTGGACAGATCAGTGCAAACTGAGCCATGGGGACGGTGCAGATCACACTTCTGGAACAACAAGCACCAGCGTGCTCCTGAGCTTCCCTTGCCCCCAGAGTTTCTCCAGGTTTGCCTCTAAGGAAGAGAGAGCTGAGCTCCTGATGGGCCTGATGGTCCAGGAATTGCTGTCCAAGCTCTTCCCTTTGCTGTGTGTCTGCCCCCAGGCTGCAGGAGAGGGAGGGGTTGTTGGTGTATTTCTGCATGCCTTGGATAGAAGCAGCACCACACCTGAACCCAGCAGGAACGAGGATTCCCCCAGATCTAATCTCCAGCAGAAGCACAAACTTCATGTGCACAACTTTGGGTCTGACTGTACATCTTCAGAGAGGGCAGCCTGAATGGGCAAACCTGAATTTTGGCTATTCTGGGTGTAAGCTAATTCATGGGCAAGGTTAATGCAAACACTTTAAGGCCCTTTTCCAGGCAGATTTTCTAGGGAGATGTACCTGTGTGCATTTAAAGATTCTGGAGGGAATTTTTTTTTTTTTAATATTCACTAGGCATGAATACAAAGGGGATTTTCTACTTTGTAGCACACCACTCTGGGCCTTCTTTATTTCACTTTGGCTCTCTCCAGGCAGGAATGTGCCAGGCTGCCTGCAGTTCTTCAGCAGAGTCCAGGCTTTAGGAATGGTGGGGGCTGCCCCCTTTCCCTCCACTGCTGCTGCCCTGTGCAGGCTGATGGATTCCCCACCTCCAAGGCTCCCCTGTTTGGGTTCCTCCTCTCCCACTCTCACTTCTCGAAGCAGTTGTGCCAGATGATGTTTAAATATGACCCTTTTAATCAGGTTACTCAGTGTAATGCAAGCAAAAGGGTGATGAGATGGATGCTGCTGCTGCATTCCCTATTTTTATCTCCATTGATTCTCCCGTGTCTCTCATGAATCACCCTCCTGAAGAAGTGACAGGTTTATGTCAGCCACAACAGGGCTGTAACAATATTAGCTCCAGCACGAATTCAGCATGACCCCAGAATTGTGTCATGCTTGACCCTGTTTGATATATTCGTGTACAGAATTGGCAGCTCTGTGCTGGGCTCCACAGAGCAGGGGCACACTCCCAAAAACACATTTTTCCATCCAAAGAAAGGCTTGTGCTTCCACTGCTTTCTGCCCCATCTCCAGCCATGGGATTGCATGTAAATAATAATAATAATAATAATAATAATAATAATAATAATAATAATAATAATAATAAT
>CM031857.1:2476059-2487706 GCA_018697195.1 Certhia americana | reverse complement strand
ATAATAATAATAATAATAATAATAATAATAATAATAATAATAATAATGTTCTTTCTAGAGATTGTGGCTAAAAGACATCCCAGCTCTTCAATTCTGACCTCTTCATCCCATCCTAGCCAGAATAATCCACCAGCACTGGTCCTTACTACAAACCAGGGAATTGTGGTCTCCTTTCCCTGCCTCTGCCATGGTCAGAGAGGCAGGGTAGAGAAGGGAGCCTTTACAGAAGTGGGAAACCTTGGCAAAATCAGCGGCTGGAGTGAGATTAAAAAAAAATAGGAGGAGGAGGAGGAGGCCTTTTCCTGCTGATTTCCTCAAACTGAGGGAATGCAGGACCTTCATTTGCAGTTTGGATGAGCTGCAGTAAATTGCCCAACTGTTCTCTTCTGCCAGAATAATGCACTTGCCAGAACCTCATCACTATAAACTGCTGCAGCTCCATTGACTCTGGCACAGGCAGAGCTAAAGGAGTCTTTGGGTGATTTGTTCTTTTTTTTTTTTTTTTGTTGTTTTTCCTGAGAAAAAGTGTTCTGCCACTTAAAACAGAGGGCAGGGAGCCAGAAGAGATGATTTTGTACCCAATTTTCTCACAGATTTTCTGTAAGAACTCACAGACGAGAGCGAGGGCTTGGATTTGAAAGAAGTTTTGCAGTTAAATTTGCTAAATTTAAAGCTCCTGTCACTGAAATTTCATGGAGAAGCTGGATGTGAATTCATTGGGCTCTACCTGTGGCCAAGGAGGTTTCTTACAAGGTGACTCCCATGGGACAAGGACCAAGTTTTGACTCTTTGAAAGCCTGTGGCCCCTTTCTTCAGCCCTACCAACAGTAGAAAATGATTTTAAATATGAAGCATGAGCATGTCAGTACCACTCTTCTTAGCTGGAATCAAGCCTCATTCTAAGAGCTGTCATAAAATACACCCTTGGTGTTTCAAACAGATGAGTGCAGACATAAAAGTCTGGAATTTTAGCATTAATTAAAGTTCCCCAGCAAAGTTTGCTCCGCATCTCCTAAATTACCTTGTTTAAATTCTTTAAACCCCCCAGTTCTCACTGTGCAGATGCTCTGGTACCACAGAGCAGCTCAGCCCCAGCTACAAGCTTCACACTCTTCTTACTAGAACTTGTTAAAAGTCATCAATTCCAACAAACTTGCCAGGGAAATAACAGTTCTCAATTTTGCCAAACTGTAGAGGGGCGGTGGCCCCACAAGTGCTCTCTCCCTGTCTCTCCTCACCAGGACACAAGGGCAAAACCTGGATGGAAAAGATGGGTCAGGGTTAAGACAGGGAAATGGCTCAACAGCTACTGCCATGGGCAAAGCAGGCTCAGCTTGGGGAAGACCAATGTAACTTTTTTCCAATGAAGATAGATTTGGACAGTGAGAAACACAGATTAATTAAAGCACCATCTTTCCCCAGGCTCAGCCTCACACCTCCAGTCCCACCTGCCCTGCCCAAGCAGCACAGAGGGGATGGGGAATGGGGCCCGGGGCAGCTCCTCTCTGGCATCCCTTGTCCCTGCTCCCAGGTGGAGCCTCTCCCTGAGTTGCAGCCATCCAGGAAAGTGCTGGGCACAAGCACAGCTGCCCTGGGCTAGGGCTCCCCTGTTTACTGCCAGTGCAGGTCACAGCTCACCTCCCACAGAAACACTCAGGAGCAGAGTCCCACAGAGATTCCTGCAGCAGCTCCCTGAAATAGCCCCTCTAGGCAGGGTGAGGAAGGTGGGATCTCCTCAGCCTCCTCAAGGACTGCAGAAATCACTTAGCATCACACCAGGCATCCTAAAACAGCAGCTGTCACACCAGCCAGGGGGGACACAAAGAAAGGATGAGGAGGGAAAGGCAGAATTGCTCTTTCTCGTTATCTTTTGCTGTGCAAAGTATTTCAGCACATCCCGGAAAACTGGATACACCTCTGCCTGTGGAACAGCCTGATTCCTTTCCAATATCCCATCTAACCCTGCCCTCTGGTAGTGGCAAGCCGTTTCCCTTGTCCTGGTACTCCAGACTCTTTTCCAAAGTCTTGCTCCACCTTTCTTGTGGGCCCCCTTCAGGCACTGGAAGGCCACAATGAGGTCACCCCAAAGCTTCTCTTTTCCAGGCTGAACAATCCCAACTCTCCCAGCCTTTGGGAGAGCAGAACTGCTCCATCCCTCTGCTCGTCCTGGTGCCTCCTCTGGCCTGGCTCACTCCAGCAGCTCCAGGTCCTGCATGTGCTGGGCCCCAGGGCTGGGGCAGCTCTGCAGGGGAATCTGGGTGGGTGGGAGAAGTGGCCGTGGGGAGCCCTTCCCATCCTGTGAGCACCCTCCAGCTCCGGGATGTGCTCACCCCAGGAATTGTGCTGCAATTTCCAGCCAGCAGTGTTTGGGGTTGCTGTGTTCTCTGACTTTTGTGTGCTCTCCTGGGAGACCATTCCTAAGAAGAAACTGCACTAAATCAGCTCCAAAAGACACACAAAGCTGTTTTTCATGCTGGATCCCGTGGGTGCTGTGTATTTTTAAAGGAGGCACCCACTCAGCTCTCTCCCAGGGGGCTGTATCGGGCAAAGCCAGGCTGGGATCTCCCCACGCTGGAGAGCTCAGAGGAGAGAGCTGGAGACAGGAATTCAGCTCAGAGGAGAGGGCTGGAGCCAGGATTCAGCCTGTCAGGGCACGAGTGTTTCACATGGCTGCTGCAAGCAATGGTTTATTTAAAATCCCCCCCTGTATCCCCACGCACCTCAGGTGTCTGAAGGGGAAGGGCTGCACAGGGCAGAGGATACATTTCCCCAGTACATTTCCCCCGTGGCAGCTGAGATGTCTGGATGGCAGCAGAAGGATTGCAGCTCCCCAGAGCACTTGCTGTTCAGGGCACATCCCTCCCTCGCTCCATCTGCAGATGCCTTTAATGTCAGGACATGGCTCAGCCCCCCCCCCCCGGGCCATGGTCCCCGGGGAGCTGATGGGAAAGGGAAAGGCTTGGGCAGCAAAGCGAGAGCCAGCCACGCTGGGGCACGACAGGCTCTTCATTTCAGAGAGAAAAATCTCCATTCTTCAGAAAACACTGCTCAAAAATTTAATCTTCATTCAGCTCAATGGAGCAGCCTCATAATTTACAGCAGCAGATAAAGCTGGGAGATGTAATGTGAAATATCTGAAGCAGTTCTCGCCCTGATTTAAAATGCACCTTGGGCAGCAGAGCCTGAACTCCCCTCGGCGTGTGTTTCTGGCAGATAAGTAAACAGTTTGGAACTTTCTGAGACAGTCACAGCCAGGGAAGCAGGAGCTCGCATTAAACTGCAGCTGCAGTGCCCCACTGATAAGGTTTTGGGGTGGTTTGGCACAGCTGAAAGGAAGTGGCGCCGGAAGAATAAAAAGCTTTTTGTGTACAAGTTGTTGGATCAGAGATAGCAAGAAGAAAGACATCATTTTCACAGGAGAGCTCTGGAAGTGGCCTCGGAGGCAGGGGAGAAGGCCAGGCACGGAGCACGTGGCAGGGCAGCTGAGCAGCCCCACGCTGGCAGAGAAGAGGCACGGGGCACAGGCTGGGAAGCTCAGAGGATATTTCTGGTGATGTTTCACACAGGGATGGAGAGCTGGACTTACACCTTTTCTACAAACACCTAAGATTTAAAAGTGAAAGCCCAGAGGATGGGTAACAGCACAGTGGTGTTGACCGAGCAGCTCCCAAATCCCACTTTTATTGTTACCAGACTGCACACCAATTCCACCATTGCCTCCTTTACTGCAGCCTTTCACTGTGGCATTTTGCATTTGAAGTACAGGCAAGTAAACTGGGGTTTCAGCAGCCTGTTAGGCCACTTTGTGAGCATCACAGAACATGCTGAGCTGGAAGGGCTCCAAGGGGATTGTCCTGTCCAAGTGCTGCCCTTGCACTGCACACCTCAGGAACCCCACCCTGTGCCTGGGTGTCAACACAACCCCCTTGTGCTCAGACAGGCTTGGAGCTGTTTGGCACAAGCCCCGTTTGTCACACTAAATGCTTTTGAACAATTCTGAATGAAAACAGTCACTCCACATCCTTCTTATGCCCTGTACAGGTGTTTATTCATTCCTCTCCCATTCCCACAGGCTATCAAGGATCAGCTCTTTGATTTTTAAGTCATTTCCTATGCTCTTTCTGAATTCTAAGATGAATAAAAGCAAGCAAAAGCAAATCAAACAAAAAATATTTCGGTCAGAAGCTGTAGTTTTGTCTCTCCACTGCAGGGAGGGATTCTGAGGTGGCTCACTCGTGGTGTGCTTAACAGTTCTTGGTGGTTTATTGCTCCATTATTTTCTGTGGCCAGCTAAGCTGTGATCCACGTGGCACTGCTGAAGTTATTCATGATGCATTTCAGGCGCCCAGCCCCGATGTGGCAGTGAGTGACAGTCTCTGGAAAAGTGCAGTACAGCTCCAAACCTGACCTAACTCCCAAACAGCCTCCCGTGTGACAGTGGCACGATCAAAGGCAGTTTTACATGTGTCAGCCTGTTGCTGCAGCAACCTGGCTGCTCTGACTGCTGATAGGCACGGCTCTGCCTGATCCCGGCTCAGATGGCTCAGATTAATCCCCTGGGACTGTGCCAGGGAAATCGGGATTCATTTGCAGTTCCTTGAAAATGAAGTGACTGCTCCACGGAAGCTACTCCCGAAATTCCTCCCATTCCACCTCCCTCATCCATAACCTTTATGGGAATGGCCAGGCTGGCACAGGGCCCCAGGACAGGCAGGAGAGAGCTCTTTGTGCCACAGCAAGTCTGTTGAAAATAGGTTGGGCTTTTATTGTATTTTTTCCTGAGTGTGAGTACAGAAAAGGTTATTTTGGGGAAAGCAGGAGCTGTGTTTTTGAGGTTTGTTTTTCCCTCTGGGTCTTTACATCAGTCAGTGCATCCAGCTTGCAGTTCTCCAGATCTTCATCGAGGCTGGGAGGGAGGCAGTGAAAGCCAAGGACTGGGAGCACTGAGCTGTGCCTTTCCCAAAGCCAGAGTCCATCCCAGCCAGCCTGGCTGGAGGATTGCATGAGGCCATGTGAAGCTTTGATGGAGACTTCAGGATTTGGAGCCACATCCCACATCCCTGTGGGTGCTCCAAAAACCTCTGCTCAGACCCTGCTGGGAGCAGAGGGGGGAAATCCTGTCTTGGAACAGACCCAGTGTAAGGAACAAGTCAGGACAATTCTGTGTTTGCCAGGGAGCTACAGCCCAGGAAAATCCTTCCCTACCTTCATTCCCACAGTGCACAATACCCTTCTGGAAAGGGCTTAAACCCCAAAATGTTGCTGCTGTATCCAAAATATGTGTGATTGCAGAGGGCCTGTGTGCCATAGTGGAGAAGTTTGCAGGAGTGCCAAAACGGGGGAAAAAAATTGCATTGTAAGGCTCCAAAAGCACCAATTTCCACAGATCTGCTTCCTAATTATACCACCCAAGAGTTTAAGGTGTAGAAGTTTTTCTCCTCACTACTGTCTTGATGAACCACACTAAACCTGACTTTTCTAATCCAGAACACCTTAGCAGGACTCTGTTCCTTTCCTCTCCCCACTGGGGCAGGACAATAAACTGGTATCTTCAAGAGGTTCTCCTTCTTTCCTTACAGCTGCCTGATGTTGTCCTTCTAAAATAGGGTTTTTTTCTCCCCTCAAACTCTTTGACTAAGAGCACACATCAGTTCTGCCCCAGACAGGTGGGATTCAGCAGCCTGTGTTTGTCACAGTGCTCTGAGTGGCTCTGGCTGTGTTTTGCCATTCCTGAGGCACAAAAAGCAGAGCCCAGGAGCTGTGCCGAGGCTCCTGCTGGGACACGGTGGACCTGGGATGTCCCTCTGCCCCTGCAGTGGGGAGTTCTGTGGTTTGATCTCCCAAACTCTGCATTCCAGGAGGTGCCTCTGCACCCTGACTACCACTCCCACCCAGCTAGGACCTCGGTGTCACCCAGCAGCGTGGGGGGGCTGTTCCTGGACCCCAGCCAGAACCAAGGTGCTGCAAACAGAGCTTGCCTTGAAATAGGCCAAGTCTGGGTGTGCAGAGCTGGGGGCAGGACGTGGGAACAATCTCAGTGCTAAAAAGAATTTATAACTCTCCTCTTTTAAACCTGTGCAGTCTGAAAGCTCAAAGGGAAAAAAAAAAAACCCAAACTAAACCAACAACAACCCAGCTAGAAGGTGTGATTGCAAAAAAGCCTGATGGACCAAGAAAAGAAGCTCCAAACTGAGAGTTTGGCACCAGTTCTGCCTCTTTGGCCACAGAACCGATTTCCATTTCCCACCGATCGTGCCACCCTAATTTAGTGAAGCTCTAGGAGTATTTAAGGAACCTTCTGCACTGCCAGAGGAATTAAAAAAAAGAAAGAAGGAAAAGAAGAAGTTACTTTAACAGCCCTATCAGATACTGGCTCCTGGAGCTGAAGTGAATACAATGTCAATGTGGAATAATGAAGCTGTTTTAAGTTGGAATTTTGATTTTGCCCTGAGAAAGGAAATTCATTATTTGAGAGCTCATCATTTCCTGGAAAATACCCTCTAACCTTCAGCAGGGAGAGAGAGGGAAGGGTAATAACCTCCCCCTGCAAAGCTTGTCCAAGATCATAAACTCATTACTGCGAACCAAAATCAAAAGTCAACCCAAACTAGGACAGACTGGGCTTGATGGTTACAGCCCCAAAGCTGTGCAGTAAAACTAATCAGTTTGGGGATGGGATTTGTTTCTTTTGCTGCAGTACAATCTCTAGTTTAGTTGGTCAAATCAAGCATTTCTGAGAAAAGAAGATTAGAGGCAGTTGTTTAAAGTATTGAGGGGGGAGCAGGATTTAAGCTTTATTACTGACCAGGATGATACAAAACAGACTGTAATGAAAAAACAGTATTGGGATTGTACTTCCACCCAAATGGAAAATGTTGAGAGAGGACAGGGCCATATGGGGGAGCTTAGAGCTGTGGCGAGGGCAAGTGCCCTGTGAATGGGTGAAATCAGGTGTGGTGGGGTACTAGGGGAGTTAAAACAACAATTATCACACCTCAACACCGCCACAGACAGGCTGCTGGGCCCAGACAAACTCTGGGAAGTCGCTTTTTATTCTGTTTGTCGGGAAGGTTCCTCCTTCCCAAAACACCTGGCGGCAGACTCTCCTCCCCAGGCGGAATTCGGGCGACTCCATCGCTGCCAGGGCTCCATCCCATGCTGGAGCTGCTCCTGGGCTCACAGAAGGGAGGCTCGAATTTTCTGGCCCGTGGGATGCAGCCCGTGTAAGTGAGGGGGAAACACTGGGTCACCCCAGCACGGGCACCAGTTCCTGTCCCTACAGCCCAGGGACTGCCCCCCGAGGGAACGAGGGGAACTTGCCACGCTCACCCCCAGGAAATGCAGCACTGCCACCTTTATACTTCACTTCATTTATTAGGGGTTTTCTGTGTTTCTCTATCCCTCAGCCGTGCCTAAGGCACCCTAGCTCTGGTCCAAGCTGGACAAACCTGACCTGCCTTCCTCAGGTTGCACTTCCTGGCCTCAGGACCATTCCTTGGCCATTCTCTACCAACTTTTGGGGACAGGCAGTGCAGCACAGAAGCCACTCGTGCCCTGTGGTTTTGTTGGCACAGCCCTGGCTGCTGCAAACTCACAAAGGCCCTCCATTATGGAATATTCCATAATATTCCACCCTGCACTTTTCCTGCTCATCTATTCCCTGCCCAAGGAGGTACTTAGGACGTTCTGATAATGGAGGCCAAATTTTCTCGAGAGTGCAGGTCCCCTCACGGTTCCCCCAAACCCCGAGCAGCCCTTTGCCCCTCCCCAGAAACCAGGATGTCCTGGCACAGCCACTCACCAGGGCAGCAGGAGTTCCCTTGCTGAGGGGCTGCAAAGCATTTCACACCAGCCTTTTTTAGGGATTTTTAACTCAATTACTCATCTGAAGCCAGCCAAACATTGCCCTGCCTCCCACTTGTACAGTGCTCTCAAATCCAGCCAGGAGGGAGAGGCATGAAAATCAAATTTTGGATGCTTTGGTAACAATCACTTAGAAATGTTTGCAGCAAAATAGTTTTCCCTAAGTGTAGAATAAGGAAGCTTAGGTGAAGTGTATCAAAAAGAATTGATAAACCACTGAGCATTCAGAGTCTAGTGAACAAAATGTATTTAATGTCTCATCATCTGGTGAGAAAAATGCAGCTCCACTCCCTATAATGTCATAAAATAGAATAACTTGTAGATATCCAGTAACAAATACTGCAAATGAACATTTTTTCATGATGTTCAAATACAGAAAGAGACTTTCCAAGAAGGGTTTTTGCCATTTCACTCTGATGAGGCCCAGATGTGTGTTCGTATCAGTCCCTTCACAAACTTTAATCTCAAAAACAGTTGGCAGAAAATAGCAGATTTGCAGAGAAATGAATGAGGTTTCTGTCCTTATCATTCTCATGAGGGGAAAATTTCACACAGGAGAGGAACTTGCACCTTTAGCCCTGCTTGGGGAAACCCAACAGAGATTTTGAAATCTACCTTGAAAACTTCTGCTTATTAGAAATTGATATTTTGTGGGTTGGCTTGACTTGCATGCGTTTGGTTTTAATCTGATATTTCTCAGCTGGAGGTAAATGTTACGGGGCTAATCCCATATTGTGGAAGACACAATTCACTAAATTTGGGAGTTTTGCTTGAGTGAGGAGTAAATCAGTACAAAGGATGAACCCTTATGTAAATATTCCATTTACAGAAACACAAAAATTACTGAAAATCCTTCTAGTTTCCATCTCCTCACCCTGAGCAATTCCTACAAACCCCGACACCTGCTCATTTGTTCATTTGCAGCAGCTGTTAATTTATGAGGTAATTCCAAAATTCATCCAAGCAACTTCCTTTCTTTTTTGAATAACTCCAGTTATTTGTTAATAACTTTGTCAGTAACTTGCTGTTGGTCAGTTCTAACCCAGAATGGAGCTCAGATGATGACCACCTGTAAATTTTCACGTAACATCGCTGAATTTTACCCTCATAACCCATTCAGAACCTGTAATGCATGCCCAGTAATGAGAGCTCTGCATCCAGCACTAACAAATGGATTATTCTGTTGCTGCTGAGATGTCTTTGGAAGCTGTTTCTGCAGCTGGGCCACCTGCTTCAGTTCATTACTATTCTTCCTTGGAGATCATTTATTTCGTACAAGTGCTACAAGCAGCACAGGTAAGAAGGACTTGGTGTAAAAAACTGAAAATTCCCTGGAATTCAATCAAAATATTGGGGTCATGAACTTTAAATACACTTTCATGTAATACAGACTGGCAGGTAATGTGCAGATAAAGATGGTATTTCCTTGGACAGCTCGTGTGTCCAAGGAAAAGCTTTTGAACAGGAGTGGGGAAGAAATACCCAGTAGGACACCAGCATTTCATTTTACTTTATTACCAAGACTTCAGAATCTCTCTTATCTCGAAATCCATTACTTTTATCCTAACCGAGTCAGTTTTACTGGTCACATTGCCATCCCTCATCTTTTGTTTAGAGAGCTGGAAAACGAGTCATTAGATGCTAAGGAATAACTGGAATTCATATCACTCACACGTCCTTTCTCAACTAATTACACACCAGCAAGACAATCCATTCATTTCTATTACAAGCCAGGGCAAAAAAAAATATTAACAAAAACCAGATCTGAAAGCTCCCTGACAGTGGCAATTGCAATTAAACTCCCAGGGTATGAATCCGGGTACAAACTACTGCAGCATTGTACGGCACAGCTCTTCTTCCCTTCATTAACTAAAGCACGGGGAAGACAATCTGATGGCTTACTGACATTTCCTTCACTGTCAGAAATGCTTGGGAGGATTTTTATGATGTTATCACAAAGAGGAGTTTCTGCCATTACTCCTCTCTGCCGCCTCCGAGAGTGACAGATTCCACGGAGGAACTTCGCTGCCCTTAACGGATGTGAAGGATTAATATTTTATAACATCGTTGCTCCATCGGCAGCAGAGCCACGGCAGTAAGAATACACTCAATATTTCATGCCTTCCCGGCCCCGTAACACACCCGGAGCATCGATTCCCCGGCACGTCCCCCTGCACGGGCGCGACCGAAAGCACAGCAGCTTGTCAGCCTTGTGGCGCTCTCTGTCCCGGTGGCGGTGACAGCGGGGAGGCAGCGCTGGGGTCCCCACCCCTGCGTGTCCTGAGAGAGATTCAAATGGGACCCCCAAAGTGCCCCGGCCCTGCGGCAGAGCCCGCAGCCCCAGCAGGGCAGCTGAGGGGAACCGAGGCGGGCGATCGCCCGGAGCCTCGCTGGGCACGCCAGAGGCAGCACCAAAGTTCTGCAGGGCACAAGGGGGCGGAGGGAGGACCCGAAGCTCTGCCCGGCTCCCTGCGAGGCTGAAGGCAGCTGTAAAGCCGAGCTTTCATCCTGCACACGGGCGTTTAGGCTGGACTCGAGCCCTTTCGGCACCTCCTTCCTTCAGCGGCTATTCTCACTAAACCAAAGTTAGGGCAGCGTTTTGTGCGTTTCCAGAGCATCCCGCTGGTGCCTGTGGTTCAGGGATTTGAAGGCGATTTTCTTCCCCAGGTTTCCCCGGGGGAGATTTCTCTGAATTGCTGCGGTGTTTGCGGGATCACCCAGCTTTGCGTGGTGCGTGCACGGCTCCGGAGGGGCCACGGCTGCCCGGCAGGGGTGGGCAAGGAGCAGCAAACTCCACCTGAGCCCCCGGGAAAGCGGAGCACTCCCCGAACGGGGACAGCCGGGAGCTGAGGGCAGACCCTCAGCTGCGGGGTGAAGGCTTGCCGGGTCAAAAGAACGCGCCTTTGGGATTTGAGGGACTCTCTCCCCAGTGCCATAAACAGCTTTTGGTTTTTAGGTTTTTTTGCAATTTTTTTTTTTTAGTCTTTGTTTGTTAGTTTGTTTGGTTTTGTTTGCTTGTTTCCTTTTTCCCCCGCCTCATGTTCAGTATTTGCCAAGCGAAGGAGGAATAGACAGAAACAGCAGCGCGCCAGATTCTGCCCACATCTTTCCCACAGTCTCTCCCAACCCCGAACTCTCCCGATAGTTTGTATTCACCGTCTCACTTGACTGACACAAGAAACCCACTGTAGGAAGAGAGGCTTCCTGAGAGCCGAGCCCCGTTTCCATGGTGCGGAGTTTTCTCCTTAAAAATAAATCCCCGTTTCGCGGAGTTTGCCGCGCAGCCCCGCGGAGCTGCCCCTGCCCGGGGGTAGCGGCAAACACGTCCCGCATTCCCCCAGTTCCCCTCCGGAGTCACAGCCGCCCGCCCTGCGCTCCGAGCCGGGACACTGCGCACCCCTCGGCTCAGATTTTAGGGTCACCGAACCCTTCCTGCGGCAGGGAC
Source organism: Certhia americana (assembly GCA_018697195.1). NCBI lineage: Eukaryota > Metazoa > Chordata > Aves > Passeriformes > Certhiidae > Certhia > Certhia americana. The sequence continues at coordinate 2,476,398 of CM031857.1, read as the reverse complement.
AGAGGTGCCCGCCCGGCTTTGGGGGCCCCTCGCCCCGCGGGCGGCGGGGATGCTCCGCCGGGAGCCCCGCGCCCAACTTCCCCGGCAGCGCTCACCGGGGCGAACTTTGGGCAGCGGCCCCGCCGAGCCCCGGCAGCGCAGCATCCCCGAGCATCCCTAAACATCCCCGAGCATCCCGAACATCCCTGCACATCCCCGAGCATCCCTGAACATCCCCAAGCATCCCGAGCATCCCTGAACGTCCCCGAGCATCCCAAACACCCCCGAGCATCCCGAACATCCCTGCACATCCCCGAGCATCCTTAAACATCCCCGAGCATCCCGAACATCCCTGCACAT
>CM031857.1:2444422-2475502 GCA_018697195.1 Certhia americana | reverse complement strand
CAGGGGCAGGAACAGGGGCAGGGATAAAGACAGGGACATGGACAGGGGTAGGGACAGGGGCAGGGATAGGGACAGGGATAAAGACAGGGACATGGATAGGGACAGGGGCAGGAACAGGGGCAGGGACAGGACAGGGACAGGGGCAGGGGCAGGACAGGGACAGGGGCAGGGGCAGGGGCAAGCCCTGGAACCAGCTGCCCAGGCAGGGTGTGCAGTCTCCTTCTCTGGAGACATCCCAAAAGCGTGCTTGTGTCACCTGCTCCAGGTGGCGACGAGGCTTTAGTCTGGGCGCTCTGCAGAGGTCCCTTCCAACCCCCGCCATCCTGGGATTGTGCAGTTCTATGACAGGGACAGAGGACCGGGGATAGGGACAGGGCTAGGGAGAGCGGCAGAGCTGTCCCTGTCCCGGTCACTCCAGCCCCCGCGGGTCTCTCTCCGCAGCCCCTCCTTGGCACGGGGGAAGCTCCTGATTTTTTGAGCTGCCGTTGGCACGGGGCTTTGGAGGGGTGTCCCATTCGGGGCAGCTCCGTCCTGGCCCGCCTGGCGTGGGACAGGGTGGCGGTGTGCAGGTCTGCAGGCGGCTCGACATGCCTGGGGGCGAGGGGAAGGGAAGGAAGCGCTTCCAGCGGGATTTTTGCTGCTGTGCAGCCAGGCGAGGGACAGGCGGTGTGTCCCCCCAGCGCTTGTCCCCGGGCGTGACAGGGGCCTCAGCAAAGGGACAGCAGGGCTGGGACCAGGTGTCCACAAAGTGTTGAATCCTCCAGGCCGATTTTGAACTCTCAGTCACAGGGATCAAATCATCCCCTGGCCTTGGCTTGGCCACCAGATCGCTTTCCCCTGATGCCTTGGAGTTCTCAAGTAATTTTTTAAATGTGGTTTTTGAAGGTTCAGTGAAACTCGAGAGTGCTTCACCATAAAGCAAACATATGGGTCCTGAGCTGCTCTGAGAAAAGAAAACAGCACCAGAGAAGAATGACTCCCACCTAGCAACAGAACTGAAATTGCATAGCTGCGATCCAAAACTGAAATAATTTAGATTTGTTTACTTGGTATTCCTCTCCAGCCTGCTTAACTATTGTTGCAGAAATTAACTCCTCCGAGCAGCGGCAGCACACGCTGGAGTGCAAGGGAAAGCAAAGCATCCACATCATGGTTCCCAGCCAGCCTCAGACGGATCCCGGGAAGAGCTGCCTGCTGTGTCCGGAGCGGTCGAGGCTGTGTGGGAGTTCCCAGGGCTGGGATTTCCCAGCCCCTGTGGGCACTGCTCAGTCACGTTCGGGTGCTGGGAGCCGCCTGTGGGCCGTGCGTTCCCCTTTAACACCTCTCCGGGATGCGGTGTAACCGGAGAAAGGCCTCCTCGGGAGCACCTGGGCTCAGCCCTCCCTGAGCTTATAAAACACTCTGTCTGCCCCCAGCCGCTCTTGTTTCCCTCATCACCAGCCTCGGCAAACGTTCCCCTGGCCTGAACGGCACAGCATTCCTATTCGGGCACTCTCACAGCCTGTGCTGACCCCAGCTGTGACCCACTTCCCTCTCCTGGCGCCCGGGCATCTTTCCGGGGCTGTGACCAGCAGTCACCCGACAACCACGTGTCCTGGGCCGACCCTTCGCCCGTCGGGAGGGGCAGAGACATCCAAAGTGAGTATTCCAGCCGCCCCTGAGCGGCATTTCTCCGCAGGTACCTCATCTTGCGCTGGCTGTTGTTCGAGAGCGCGCACCCTTCGCACGTCTGCCACCACGGCAGAACTGCGAGCTGGGCCAAGTTGTACTTCTGAGCGCTGTTAAATATTGGTTTTCTCCGTTAGAGTGTTGTGGTTAAGCTATAAATTCAGGTGTAAGTTAAGTTGAAGTACTGCTAAGTGGAAGCGTTGTTAAGCTTTAGGCTGCGTTCCTCTTCACCCTTGTTTGCACTCTTCACACACACACGTGTACCTAGGTGGTTTCAATTATTTCTGCCTTCATTGCCTGGGTTTGGTTTGCTTTTGTTGTTGCTTGCTTTCCTTGTTGTGCCTTCCATGTCCTTTTTGAGTGGAGTGAACCGAACCCACAAACCTGTTGTGTTTTGTAGTTCAATATTAAATCTGACTTTTCCTCATACACTTGAGTTTTTGAGCAGTCTCAAGCACACTAGTTTGGGACACAGCCCCACTTCGTGTTTCTCAGGCAGGTTTTTGGGGGGGTCAGAGCCCCACTTCGTGTTTCTCAGGCAGGTTTTTGCGGGGGGGGTCAGAGCCCCACTTTGTGTTTCTCAGGCAGGTTTGGGGGGGTGTCAGAGCACCACTTCGTGTTTCTCAGGTAGGTTTTGGGGGGTCAGAGCCCCACTTCGTGTTTCTCAGGCACGTTTTGGGGGTCAGAGCCCCACTCTGTGTTTTTCAGGCATGTTTTGGGCTCACCAGGGACAATTTACACCTGAAATCAGCAATGTTGATTTCTAGTTTGTTTATCCAAGGGTAAGCATGTACTACCTTCATATTACCAATGGTGACAGGGTCCTTTACACAGGAATTTTAGTTCCTTCCTCTTGTTCCACAGCTTGGAATTCCATTCAGATGTGATGTGTGATTGTTACCCAAATTGCAGTTTATATAATTCTGTTAGGCTGATAGCTGAAACCTTGCCTGATATCAGGGCCTCAAGACTGAATTTGGGGGATGTAAAATACCTCCTTCTCATCTGTATCCTTTCAGAATTCTGCTTCAAGTTTGGGAGCAGCCCCAATATCAGAAAAACAAGTCTTTTCAAATGTGGACCTTTCCCCAAAACCCCTGGAAGTTTCCTCGAGTTCTTGGACAGGTTCTGAGAAATTCTAACTGTTGCCCCCTCAGGACTTTAACCAGACCCTACCCAGTTTAAGGTACTAGGGAATATTTTTAGGAGTTTTTCCCCTCTCTCTTTAACTGCATGTGACCAAAAGACCCCTGAATTCCATGTAAGCAAGGAAGTAAAATTAGTTTTAGACCCACAAACCTTAAGACCCAAGTAGTTTGGCTGGAGCACCATAACACATAAGAAAGCAAATACCCTCCCCCCTCAAGCCAACAACCTTTTAGCAGAGAATGATGAGGGGAGAACAATCCATTTAATGTTTTTATGCCACTGCTCTTTTTCTGCCATTAGTTACTGTGAATTATGAGTGAGCTGATGGAGTAAATTGATAACTGTCTCAAGCCTCTGCCAGCATCTTCTCAATGTGTCCTAACTCCTTTTTCTTCTTATTTCAAAAGAGTGACTTAAATGTCAACAAGAGAGTATTTCACTTCATTGACTTTATTCACCTTGGTCCTGGCACTGTAGAGCCTTTTCCACTCCTCCACAGATGGAGAAAAGAATTTGGGGGCAAAAAAAAAAAGCTCCACTGCTTAAGAACTCCTAAAAGTTTGCTCACAAGCAGTAATGTTTCAATTTAGACATGTGCAATGTATGCTTTGGTAGCCTGTATCATCGCTTACCTAGCACCTGGCAAAATGAAACCCACAGACAGCTGCAGCTTTTGGGTTTAAATCTCTGTGTTCTAAGGTTGGCTCTGGGAGTGCTGTGCCTCTCCTTGGGCAGATCTATTTTATGTACCCACAAAAAAAAAAAAAATACATGGTAACAACAATAGATGGGGGGTTGAGTGTGCATACAAACAGGCTTAAATCTCCATGTGGCAGCATACAGCTGAAAGGATACTTGGAATGTTTTAAGATCTGTGCCTCACACGCTTGCACGTGTATAAAATACAATCTGTGGACGTGTTATATGTAAATGTGTCACTTGAACCCTGTGAGCTGGCTCCGGGAAGGAGAGGTGGAGGAGGAAGGGGGCAGTGGGGCTGCAGGGAGGCAATGAGGAGGCAGGAATTATTTAGTAGGGATGTGTCTTGGGAACATCCTGCTGCTGTGGCTGCTGCCCCTGGGCTAGGTGCAGAGGTTGGCACGTGGCAGGGAGGAAGGAGGAGGATTTTGTCCCTTGGAGGAAGAAGAGGGAGTTAAATTTAATAATCCCATTATTAGTGTGAGGCACCCCTGGGCCTCTCCTGGGTCCCGTTAGTGACCCCTGACCCTTCCCCAGGCTTCAGCCTGGGATGTTTGCCCCAGTTCCAACAGGCACAGACAGTGTGCCAGCAGCTCCTTCCCCTTCCCTGGCAGTTCCAAGCCTGGTGGTCCTGCTGGCACAGAGACTGGACACCTCCTTTCCTGCTGTGTTCTGAGTTCCATCGGCCCCAGGGCTTGTTCACATTCTGATGTCTGAGCTGCTTCTCACCTCCTACACTCCCTGTAATTGCAAAAGGGGCTCTGCATGAACACAACTCCCGTGTTCAATGCCATCAGGATGAGGAGAGGTCCTTTCAGAGGTGGCCAGGAAGGAGGGAGCAGACAAATGGTGTTATCCTAAAAGCCGTGGGTGTGACTGGGGTATTCTCCTGTGGCTGCTGCAGCCCAAACCCAACACAAACTGCATTTCTGCCAGCACCCTGTGGATGTTTCCCAGTGCCTCTCCTCTGCAGAGCTCACTTTGATTTCCAGCTGCTCTGCTGCTTCTGCAAACCAGTGCCTTGCATCTCTTGCCTCTGACACCTTTAGTGACGCTGAAGACTTTGGTGTTAGCATTGTGTTGTGAGGTGCAAAGAGTCACATTCCCTCTGCCCCAATTCCTGCCTGGTTTGGTTTTGCTCTGGTCTTTTTTGCTGTCCTGGCTAATTCACATTCTGCCCACTTCATTGTGTTGCTGCATGAAAGCTCTCTGCAGCGAGCTGATGAGAGACCATGATTTGACCCACTGGAGGCACTTTGCTGCTGGAAGCAGGACAGGACAGTGCATTTCAGCCAAACGCCCTCCTTTTTTCTCCCCGTGCTGTGTCAAAAAATTAGGGCTGGCATCATCAATAGCTGGAATGTCCCCTTGGAAAAAGCCCTGTCACAACAAACTGAGATGCCTCTGAGCAGCTTTGCCCTCTCCAGCCTTGGCACTGATACTCCGTGACCCAAGGCAGGGGCAGGAGGAGATGATCAGCTCTGAAGCCACGAAGCTGTAACTGAGACACCCAAGGCCAACGTTACTAGATGGCTTTTTTTGTGGTTCTTAAGTAGCCTGAAGTGCAATTGAAATATTCCAGCTGATGTGTAAGGCAGCCTCTGTAGCTGTGCAGTGTCTTTTAGGAATGAATGAAAGGCTTGCCCAAGCTGAGAAGTTAATCAGCACAGTTCTTTTTATTGCTTTGGGTTACTTAAGTCCTCCTTCACAGCCCTAATGCCTGATTCTCTGCTGCTTGTGTAATTTATGCAAATATGATTTTCTCACCACGGTAAATAAGTTGTTTCTCACTCCTGGCTTGACCAAGGAGGAAGAAAGAATAGGGAGGTGTTGCACAAAATATTGGGAAAAACCCCAAAGCAGCAGAGAAATCTTGGTTATTTTGTGCCTGTAAGTGGATCTGCTTACAAGGCTCCCTGATTATCCACATTAACAGCATTAAAACCCTGCACAGGGCTCGGGGCAAGAGGATTCTGAGCAGCTCTGTGTGCCTCCCATGGCCCTGTGCCAGCCCGTGCTTCCTGGACTTGTGTCAGTGACAGAGGGGAACATTCCATCTCCCAAACCCACGGGATTTGCCCATTTGATGCAAGGCTTCAGTGCTACACGCTGAAACAACTTGAAAGCCACATGTGATGGTGTGGAATCAATCAGATTCTTATCCTGAGCTGCAACACAGTGCAGAGACCCAAAAATCCAACCTCTGTCCCTGGAGGAGTGCCATTAAAAATAATGAGCTGCTGTTGTCCCCTGTGGCAGGCAAGGGCATTCCCAGGGTCCCGGATACAACACCAAAGTGTAGCTGTGGGACAGTCAAAACCCCAAATAAATCCCTCCTCACCAGAAGCAATGAGGAGTTTCCCTCTGGGCATTTGGGATTAAATTGCTGGCACTGGACTCAAAAGATTTTTTTTTTTCTTTTTCCCCTCAGATTAGATGTAGCATTGAGAGCAGGCAGAGGCCAAAATCCTTCTTGTGTTCTTCTGGTATTTAATGCTCGGGGTCCTCAGTTCACTGCAGCGGATTTCAGCCTCAGTGGGGCTGGGTTTGTTCTTGAGTTGCTGGTTAACCTGCACATTCACCCTGATGCTATTTACGGTGGCATTAACTCCTACACAACGATTTTTATCAGCTTTACTAATTTTATGATAACCTTGCTGGGCCACCTCTGTGTGTAAATATTTTAGGGGAGATTCCTGATTAAAAATATTGACAGAAGGAAATGGAAGGGATGGAGTTGTTAAGGTATTTGGGCTAGCAGGTCCCCCTCTGAAAATCACCTGGGATTTGGAGGAGAAAGCTTGGGAAGGCTGTGCCAGGATGACAGGCCACGTTCCCGTGTTTGTGTTTCCATTTGGCTTGCCGAAATAGTCATTTTTAGTGGTGTAATTAGCAAAGGCTCCCACTGAAATCAGGCATGTGGGATCCACAGACACAACCAAGACTCCCCTCTGGGCCACAGAGTGGCTGAAGTTGGGGGTTATCCCTGGGAATCCTGTGGTGCCCCCAAACCAGGATGCTCAGGGTCACTTCCAGCCTGGTTTGCAGCATCTCCCAGGACAGGGGCAGCCTGTGCCAGTGCTTGAGGACTCTGCCAGTGAAAACATCTTTTCTTATGCTCAGCAGTCAGATCTGGGTGAGAAGCCATCTTAAACCAGATTAAAAATGGGACAAAGGGTTTGTGCTGCAAAATCTTCTAAATATATTAAAACTTTCCTCTGTGCAACAGCAAAATGAGGTAAAAAATAGTTTCTTCCTTTATTCAGCAGGAAAAGCGTGAGCTACACCAGGGGTGACCTACATATGAACTTGCTTGTTTGTTGAGCTCAAAACCTTTGCTCGCATCCCATAAATCAGAATCATTTAGGTTTGAAAAGGCTTCTAAGATCACACAGTCCTCCATGAATTTCTTAAGTATCCACATTAATTCATGTTGAATCTCATTAATCTTGGATTGACAGAGGGGGACAAAAAACCCCACACCAAGTTGTGGACAGCAGTTCTGTTAAAAAAACAAAGCAGAAATTAGGGCTCTTCCCCACTTGTACAGAACAAGTGCCCTGCGTGCAATCCAACTTTCAGCAACCTGCTGAGTGCAGGGGAGCACCAGGAGCAGCAATTCCAGAGACTGGGAACATGGACACAAGAGTTTGACATCTTCTGGAACTGCACCAGGGGAACAGTTCAGGGAGCAGCTCCCCATCCCTGGCCCAGGAGCTGCTCGGAGCCTCAGTGGGGCAGTTGGGGTGATGTGAGCCCAGGTGAAGCCCCCTCCTGTCACGGGCCAGGGGTATTCCTGTATGTGCCACACCTTCCCCAGGGCGGCTGCAAACCAGGTTAGGCAGGGCTTGGAGGGTTGGGACATCTGCTAAAAAAAGCCCAGGTGAGAGAAACATCCTTCTGCCCTGGAGGAGGGGCTGTCAGAACATTGTGCAGAGCTTTAAAACAGCTTTTTAACACTCCAGTTCCAGAGGAAAAACCCAGATGCAGGGGGTTTTCCACAGCAAATCTGTTGTAGGCTGTGGTTGCAACCATCTCAGTGGAGCAGTGTTCATGGTGGATGGGAAAAAGGATAAAAAGGAAAACCAGACTGGCTGGCAAGGAATTGGGTATTAAAAAAAAAAAAGAGTTAACAGAGATAACAAAGAAATTCACTGTGTGTGATAGTGTGGCATGCACAGAATAAGGGGGAAACATTTGCATTGATTAGTATTTCCTAATTTTAATAATTATAGTTGAAAATATAGTTTCCAGGCAGGGTTGTGATATATGGAGTTCACTGTAGTTCGATGATTCTCCATCTGAAATGAAGGAAGAGGGAAAAGCGATTGCTCAGATTCCTGCCTTTGCATATTCCTTTTCAAATCCATAATTTATTATCATGTACCTGTGTATATTTTAGCCTTCATTTTTCAAAAAGTTGTCCATAAATTAAACAGGAATTCAGCAATCACGGAAGATTTATTTTGTCACTAACGATGACCCAGTAGAAATACAGGTAAAATTGTAAAGGCAATTTCTTGGGGCTTGAATAAATTTGTGTTTTAGCTGCTTCTTTCTGGAAAAGTTAGTAAGAAGCAGCCTGGCCGTTCCTTGGAGAAAACTGTCTGTATTTCCCCATGGCTATAAAACAACAAACAAATCTTATAGGTGTTTCTTTGGATCATCCATTCGTGTCCCAGAGCATGGATTGTGCAGGCCTGTTGCCACCTGGCTGCTCGGGGGTGTGGTACTGCTCAGGGAGGGTATCCCTGCCTGATCCCAGCCTGCTCCCTTCCCCAGGGCTGGGCTCACACACTGAGGGGCAGGAGGTGTGCCCAGGGTTGCTGCCTGCTGCTCTCTGAGCCATGCTTTGGGGTCTGCCCTGAGGCACATGCTCAGGCATCACTTGCTGCTTGCCTCTGTAATGCCAGGGAGAGAAATGTCCCTGGAGCTCTGGTCCAGCTCGTGCCACAGCCATCGTGCTCACTTGCAGCACCCCGAGATGCTCTTATGGTAGCTCCTCCCTTGATACATTTCCAAAGCCCTTCCTTTCCCCTCTTGGCTCACCTTTGTCCTGGGGAAGGTTTGGGGTGACCTCGTTGCAGCCCCTTGGTGCCTGAGGAAGCTCCAGGAGAGCTTGGCAGGAGCTTTGGACAGGGGTGGAGGGGCAGGACACAGGGAATGGCTTCCAATGGGAAGGGATTCCTGGCTGGGAGGGTGGGCAGGCCCTGGCACAGAATGCCCAGAGCAGCTGGGGCTGCCCTTGGATCCCTGGCAGTGCCCAAGGCCAGATTGGACAGGGTTTGGAGCAGCCTGGGACAGTGGAAGGTGTCCCTACAATGGCAGGGGTGGCACTGGGTGATGTTCCATGTCCCTTCCAACCTAAGCCCCTCCATAATCTTATGGGAAGTTTGGTGTGCTGTCTCAGAAACTACTCCTTTTCATTCCCAGTGAAATCAGCACAGGGCTCTTGGTGTTTTTGCCTGAATAACCCACCAGCCATAACAATTTGGGACTTTTGCAACTGAGCCAGGCTATTTTAGTCCTAAGCAATGTGAGAAAGCAAAGCTTTCTGCTGACACGGAAATAAACTGGGTCTTGCTTGTGGCAGAGGGGTTCTGGCTGCTGCTGCACCACAGAACTGTGTGTTCAGAGAAAAGGAATTGTAAACCCCCCTGAGCTCTGTGGGTATAGCAGCACTTTGCCCTTGTGTGAAATACCTGTAGAACAAACTCAGATGTGTCCCTTTCATCGAAAATGTCAAAAGAAATATTTCCTTGCACAAAAGCACTCTGCAGCTACGTGCCATAGAGGGGAGATTTAATAACTCGTGCCTTGTCAGCCCAGTGAAATTCCCATTGCAGGGGGCAGAGTCTTGAAATATTCCAGCAGGGAATTCATTTAACTGTACTGGGATGTCAGTGGCATTGCAAGGCATGAAGAAAATGACCAAACTTTGCCATTTGCCACATAACCTCAGGAAAATGTGCTCTGCTATTATCCTGCACTTGCTTAATTGGAAGACCTTGGCTATTTGTAATGGGGTTATTTGTAACAATGAATTGTGTTCAGAGACCTTCTAACAATGCTTCCAGAGAGGAGCTGAATCTATGCTGAGGTTTAGTGAAATTAATAATAACCCTGAAAAGTCACAGCATGGACTAGGTCAGAAAAGGCCTTTGAGATCATCAAGTCCAACCTATGTTTATCTAAAGCATCCTCTGCAGGATGCTGTGCTGACACCTCAGCCAGTGACAAAAATTCAGGTGAACTGGGGGAGGCCTCAGGTGTGACTGGCAGGAACATCCTCTGCAGAGGGTGATAGCAAGTGCCCTTTTATTATTTCTGTTCTTTATTATCTCTGTCTCTCTGAGCCCCCTCTCTGAGGCACCACACAGGGAGCGGTTTTTACAAGTCCACCCTTAAAATAACCTTGGGAAACATTTAAAGGTTTTCAGGGATAAGGTGATGAACAGTGTTTCTCAGGAAAAAGAAGGGTTAATTGTTAGTGGCATCGCTGTCATAACTTCAACATGTTTTCTGTTAGAAAGAAATTGGACATTCTTACAACGACTGAAAGAGTGAAATGCTGCGCTGAGAATTAAAGGGGGCAAGAGAGGTAAGAAGGGTCATTTAATCTTATTATGAGGATTCAGATGTGCTGAGTGACTGGAGTACACAAAATTCTCATTATGTGTCCTTCAGTTTTCTGCTCCTGTGAATCCTTCAACAGAGTGGTTCTCCCCGAGGAAGCAGAAAAATCAGTGAAATATTCAATTTCTGCTGAACTGCGTTGTCATAAGGATTTGGGGTGTTTTATTCACTCCTGTTATCTCCATCTGAAGTGTCTGAGAGAAGGGAAGAGTTGCTGACAGGAGGGAAGGGTGGGAGGGAATGGTGTTACAGATGGACACCACCAGAATTCGCTTCAGTCAATGACATTCCTTGCAGCTGAACTTTCAGTAGATTTGCATTCATTAAAATGTGTTTTATCTTCATGTCATAATTACTTGTTGTCATTTCAATTATGCCTTCTTGATGTATGAGGCTGGCAGTGCTGTGCCAGCTTTGAGACTTTGACATCCAGACTTGGTTTTTGTCCTTGTTGACATCTTCCTGTAGGTGTGTGGGTGCACACTGTGTGTGCAAGTCCAGGCAAAGTTTGAGTTGGGCAGGAGTCTGCAGCCAGTGAAGTCAGTCTGGTTTAGCAGTTATGAATACTTTAGGGCAGGATCACAGGCCAGTGGATGCAGCGAAGGCTGGGGCACATCAGAGATAAAAATCCTTTATCCACGTGTGGCTCTGGGTGCTCCACTGGCACTGGCAGCCCCAGGCTCCTCTCCTTGCCTGCACACCCAGTGAGGAGAGGGGCCAGAGGTCAGGAGGATGCTCTGGGAGCTGCAGTGGTGTGAGAACACAAACTGCAGAGGAGGGGAATGGTACTGTACCAGTGTTTGAGGACTCTGCCAGTGAAAACATCTTTTCTTATGCTCAGCAGTCAGATCTGGGTGAGAAGCCATCTTAAACCAGATGAAAAAGGAGACAAAGGGTTTGTGCTGTAAAACCTTCTAAAGATATTAAAAATATATTAAAAATTCCCTCTGTGCAACAGCAAAATGAGGTAAAAACCAGTTTTGCTCCCCGTTTGCTGCCACAGACACAGCCTGGCATCAGGCTGGGCAAGCCCCCGAGGCAGAGCTCTCTGCCCAGCCCTGGGCAAGTGTTCATTTGTTCAGACACATTGCAGAGGGCAGCAGTATTCTCCAAACAGGGACAGCACATCTGTTTGGACTGAGCCCTGATGGCAGATCCTTGCATAACACACTTCATGGCCTCTTTGTGTCTTTCTGAGACTTTCCCAGCCCCAAAGGCCTTTGGCATGGCTGGGAATCTCTGTCCCCTGGCTCCCTGTGCTCAGGGAGCAGGGAACACTGGGTTTGCTCTTTCCAGCCTCCTTTGCTCCTGTGCTGAGAGAACACCTTCAAGAATAACATTTAGCATGTGCTCATGAGCAAATTTCCATAGCAGGGAGTAAGTGGCTATCTGGGATTGTTTCCTCATAGGAAAACATGTTTGCTGAACAGCTCAATTTCTATTAGTTCTCTTCAGAATTAAGTATTTCCTAGATAATTTATCTGCCTGGCAGCCTAAAGGCTGCTCTCATAAACCACTTCAGGACAAAGATAAAGATTCTTTTATCTCCCTAAAGGACTTTCTCTTGCTTAAGGCTCTGTATGGTTATTTTATCCGACTTTTATTCAGATGTCTCATTTCTGTGGTGTCTGATCATCCCTTGGCCGTGTGGTGGCAAGACTTGGTCTCCTTCTCTTTGGTTCTCTCAGAGGTGTTTTCCAGAAACTAGCAGGGGATAGAAGGAGAAGGAGAATGAGGTTTTTACAGAGCATGGAACTTCTTGGGGGGGGACCTGATATTTCTGTAGGGAGGGCTGTGTTCCCACAGGGAAGGTGGCAGAGGAAGGGAAGAGGGTGCTGGGGACTTGCTGAGAGGGGAAATAAGAAGCAAGAAAGGCCTTGTTGTGTGTATGGTATGTGAAGAAGGCACTCTGGCCAGAGTTTTGCATCAGCTGAGGCTGGGTTTATGCTTTGGAAAGGAGGAAGAGGAGGCCCCTGCTCAAGGTGATGCTGGAGGAACCCAGCATTCCTGGGAAGATGTGGCCAAGGCTGTCACCTGTGAGTTTATTGCTTTTCTGCTGGGGGAGGGCAGGCAAATGTCACATGTGCGTGCAGAAAAATCCCGTTTGACATTTCCTTTCCATTCAGGAAAGTCATCTCCGCACGGTCCTTCCCGATGTGTCACCGTGTTCTCAGTGGAGTGAACAAGATTAGAACATATTGTTGGGGGGGAGAAAGAAATGAATCATTTCCCATTTAAGAAAAATGGCTTTTAAACCTTCAGCTTCCCTTTAGATGAGCTAAATACCAATAAAGGGCAAAAATCAGCTTAGTGCCTGGAGGCCCTCTCCCCTTCCTCACCGGTGTGACCAGGTTTCATCTCTTTTGTCTGGATTGCAGTCGGTGCAGCAGCTTTTAGGGTTTTGTTAATGCCAGGTTCTGGCCTATATTTTCCTTTTTCAATCACGACTATTATTCTGGTTTGTGCAGCCCTGTAGGTGGGCCTGGCCCTTTGTGGGCGAATGAAAAGGCCACCTCTTGTCTGCAGAGCCCAACATGGCAGCGTGGAGCTCCCATTCTTGTATTTTCAGAGCCCTTTTACAGAACACAGAGCAAAGACCTGGACTCTCCTCCCTGCAGGGACACATTAAACGTTGCACTGATGTCCCTCGATGTCCCTGAACAGCTTCAGAGAAAAATGCCTTGCTCAAGCTGCGCTTTGCAAATATTTCAGCATTTCCAGTGAATCCTGGCATTGGTGAGGGACAGGGATTGCTCCATTCATCTGAGCCTTGGGATTAGTTCTGCCTTAACAAGAGGCTGTTTCTAAGAGGCTGCTTGGCCGGGAGAGAAGGTCTGAGAGGTGCAGAAAAATCAATGGAAGGAGGACGGGTGGTCTGAATGGTGGAACAGGGGAGAACTGGAACCTGCTCCCATCATTAGTGGGGTTACACTAAGCATGAGTATTGCTTTGTTGTTCCATGCTCCTGCAGATTAATTATTTCCTGAACGCTTAGAAAGTGAGCAATTAATGGGGTGCTCTCTCATGAAGCACTGCTTGTAAAACAAAGGCTGTGTTCTAAAGGACAGAAATCTAAACTTGCTGTGCGGTGCTCCAGGAGCATTCTCACACAATGCAGTTTTGTTTCAAAACCCAGAGGAGAACAGCAGCCCCCTGAAGTGTTCTTGTGTGCCCATGGACAGCAGGACAGGGGAGATTCTGCCCCTGTGCTCAGGTGATTCCCCCACCTGCAGAGCTGCCCCAGCCCTGGGACCAACAGCAGCAGGATGTGGAGCTGCTGGAGAGAGCCCAGAGGAGCCCTGGAGCTGCTGCAGGGCTGGAGCCAGGCTGGGAGAGCTGGGGGTGCTCACCTGGAGAGGAGAAGGCTCCAGGGAGAGCTCAGAGCCCTTGCAGGGCCTAAAGGGGCTCCAGGAGAGCTGGAGATGGGACAAGGGATGGAGGGACAGGACACAGGGAATGGCTTCCCACTGCCAGAGGGCAGGGATGGTTGGGATATTGGGAAGGAATTGTTTCCTGTGAGGATGGCACAGGTGCCCAGAGCAGCTGTGGCTGCCCCTGGATCCCTGGCAGTGTCCAGTGTCCAGGCTGGCCATTGGGGCTTGGAGCAGCCTGGGACAGTGGGAGGTGTCCCTGCCCGTGGAATGGGGTGATCCTTGTGTCCCTCCCAACCCAAACCATCCATGACCCCACGATTCCATGGCTGTGGTTTGGATTTCCCATTCCTGCTGCCCCAGCACTGATACTGGGAATGGAGAATCCTGGACTCTGTTGGACTCTTAGGGTCCTGATGGGAAAATTCCAGCTTTGGTCCTGCCGGGAGCTCCCAGGGCCAGTGTAGGGCCCTCTGAGTTAACTTGTTATGCTTAAGGAGCAAAGAGCACTGGAAATTATTATGGCCCATATGTTACTAAAAGGGTTTTAATGTGGATTAGGGGCTTATGTAACGTGTGAGTCTAACCCACATCGGGCTTAATTTATGGTGTTTTCTCCTTATCTTTAAAAGAAGAGGCTTGTTTCCTAATGATCAGCTTGAGTACTAATTTAATTTACATTTTATTGCTCCCAGGCACAATCAGAGCACACTGGAGTAAACATTTAAAGCCCCTTACGAAACTATTTGTGGGGTTTGCCATTATTCTTTTGGCATTTTTTAATGTTTTTTTTTTTTTTTTTTTGAGCAGTGTTCTTGTTTTCCCCTGATGAAATAGTCTACTTAGGTTTGATTTGGAATGATAGGATCCACAAATTAAAACAATGAGTCTGCTACAATCTGTAGTCTCCTTGGAGAAAAAAAAAAAAAAAAAAAACTTCAGGAAAGTTCGGCAGCAACAGGAATTTTCCGAGCTCCTGGAATAAGAGAGCTTCAGACATACAAAGAAAATAAAATCAAAGTCTAGACCAAAAAATACTAAAACTAAATAATTTGTGTAGTTGGGGGGAGGGGGGGGAGGAGGAAGACAGGGCTAAATTTGTGATGAATTCTAAGTTTATCCTAAAAAAGCTTTAACAATTTCAAATCCTGAAATGTGCATTTTATTCCTCGTGTTTCCCAACAGGCACTGCCATCCCTCCAGTGCTGCATTTGGGAAGGTGTGGGCTGTGTTTTTCAGAGCAGACATATGTTTGCTTGTGATGTGTCAGGGCCCTCTTGCCAGCTCGGTGTACTCTGGGGCAGTTCTGAAATGCTGAGCTGTTTTAGAAACAGTTCCAAATTCAATCAGAAATGTGCACAGATTCGGGTTCTCTGCCAGCCAGCTGAAAAAAACCAAAAAGACAAAAAGTCATCTGCCTTTTGTTATCTGGTATTACAGTTATTGCTAATTTGAAAAGCATCTCACAAATTAACAAGGCATTTCTGCCCTGCACAGAAGCCAGGGGGATATGTGCCCAATATCCATTTATTCATGTTCAGAATTGGGTTTATCCTTGTTCTGACTAATTTACCAACACAGAAACTGGAGGGGGTTGGGGGTTTGCTTTAATATTCCTGAATTTCTCCTGCCCAGGATTGATTTCTGTATTTATTTTAAATGTCTTTACATGCATCCCAGTCTCTTGCTCTGGCCCTGCTCCAAGGAGCAGGGATCTGCTGTGTGTCTGAATCCCTTTAGACATTTCTCCTGGCTGGAGGCACTCAGTGCCTTGCCCTGCTCCCACCGTGGCCCTCCTGGGAAGGTCACAAAACTCTGGAGCTCCTCTGGAATAGCTCATGCTGGGTGCCAAGAATTCATTAGTTAATTAATTCCCATGCTCTGGTAGAACTCCCATTTCTGAGCACAGGTTGTTGCATTCCTTCCTGTGAACCATTCCTGCTAGGGGTGTGTTTGGGGTGGGCTTTTCCCCCTTTTTTTTTAATGCTGTTGCCTGCCTGGAATACAGTGATGTCCTGAAGTGGTCTTCAGGTTACCTGAAAACATTTTACCTTTCCTGTGACTCCTTTTAATGGCTTCTTGATTTTTTTTAAATGTGGCTCCTTTTAATGGCTTCTTGATTTTTTTTTTCCCCCTCCTGATTGTAATTCTGCTTCTTCAGTTAAATGTTATTATGGTGGATTTGTGTTTTGACTTTTCAGCCTCCCAAAAGGTCAGATTTGAATACTTTATGGCCGACTCCTTTGCCGAGAAAAAATTCAGGGGCTGCATCTTGAAACAGGTCACACACTCTGCTTGAAACTGAGTCAAGAATGGCTTTTCCTTTGTGGGTTTTGGGGCCAATCAATTGAAGAAGCAATCCTTTAGAGTGTTTAAATTAATACTATCTGCAAGAAGCCCTGTCCTGATGGGTACTGGGTCTTTGTCAGCACAAAGCCAAGGCTGAAATTCAACTCTGTCCCAGCCAAGCCAGTACACACAGAACATTTGCCTTTTTTTAATCCCAAACACTCCTTAAATCCCGATTTTCCCCCCTGAAACCAGACCTGGCCTGGTTAGCCCAGCTTTCTGAGCTGTGGCTTGATTCATTCTGTGGATTTTAAGCCAGCCAGCCTCGTTTCTCCTGCTGCTCTGTGTGGCTGGGAGCTGTGGCACTGTGCACACAGACACATCCACTCCATCTGAGGCTGCTTCCCCCTTTTCCATCTGTGAATGGCCTTGCTGAGCTGGGCTTTGCCATCACTGTGCCGTGTCCCTGCTTCAGCCCATCCTTTTCCTGAGAATTCAGCATTTTCCACCCCTTGGGAAGGCCCAGGTTGGTGGTGACGGTGCTCGGCCACGTCCTGCCTTTCTCCCAGCCTCAGCTGTGCAGTTCCCCTCTCACTTTTGGATTCTAATTCTCAGTCAGAGCGCTGGGGTCCTGCTGGGATCACAGCCTGTGCCCCTGTGTTTTCTGTGCAGGGTGAAGGCTCTGCCCCTCTGGGAGAGCCCCAGCCTCCTCCTGCCTCCCCAGCTCCCACCACAGCTCTGTGGACATTGATCCCCATCATTCCTGTGCTCCCCCAGCTCTGCACTTGTCCCCCTGTCCCCCTGGACAGGCCTGGCAGGGCTTTCCCTCATCCCAGTGCTCTCCCACAACATTGATGTGTCTGATAATTCCAACCCTCTTGAGAGGTGTGTGACAGCAGCGGCAGGGAGGATGCTGTGACAAACCAGCTTTATCAGACACGTTCCCTCTGCTCCCACTGTTTTCCTGTGCCTAGAGAGCCGTGCACAGCCATCAGCTGGAACGAGCTGGGAAATCATCTCGGAATCACCGTGTGAAATGTACTGAAAAAGTCAATTTAGAGCTCGGCAGTGGCCTTCAGGAATCACTTGGGCAGGCGGGGAGGAGGAAATATGGGGGGAGGACGCCCATGTGTCACCTGGTGCCTGCCAGCCCCGAGGGAAGCAGCAGGAATGCTCTGGGGTGAAGAGAAGTACTGGGAGCAGGGAAGAGCTTCTCAAGGAGCCACTGAACAGAGCAGGATGTTTCAGCCTGGAGAAGGGCAAGTGCCAGGAGACCAGGAGCACTGACCAGCAGGGAGAAGGGGAATAAGGAGTAATTACTGCATACCTGTGCATGCACAAACACTGAGACAAGTGTGACTATCACCCCCAGGCTGAGACTGGGGTGACAGAGTGCAGGCAGGGAGCTGCAGCCCTCTCTGGGACACAGAGATGAGGCTCCAGTCCCAACCTGTGGGTGAGGAAAGCCCTGAAATGCAGACTGCTGGAATTGGGAAGGATCACACTGGCTGCATTGCTGTGTACTTGCTGTGGCAGTTTTTTTTCTAGTGTGCCCTTCTGGTCCCAGCAGAAGAAGGGACAGGGAGCTTTGGGTCCTGAAAGGCCCTTCAGCAGTGGAATAATGAAGGCTGAAGACGAGGATTCTGCTCTCAGTGTCTCTCTGCTGCTGGCCAAGTGCCCTTAGTGGGGTGTTTCTGTTCTCCCTTTACTGCTTCCTGTACACGACAATGAAAATGCTGCTGGGAATGAGTTAGAGCTTTATGGCAAGACCATTTTTCATCTGGAAATGAGTTTTAACATTCTAGGTGGAAGAAATAGCCTGTCTGTAAATATTTCCTTTGCAGGTGGCACAGCTATGGGCATAATTCAACACAACTGACCCAAATGCCTTTAAGTTATGCCATTCTTGCCATCAGCTACCAGGTGTATTTGTCAGAGCTGCTGCTGAGACAGAGAGGAAAAGGGTGAGTTCTACCTGCTCCTAACCATAAATAGCAAAAAAGGCATAAGAGGAGACATTAAAATCCTGCACAGCATTTTGTTTGCAATAACTAAAGCAAAAGTGTCTTCCTGAAATGGTTCAACATTGACCTGAAACTGTTTCTCACATCCCCAGGATTAATTTCATGTTGCATCCCTCCGAACAGAGACGTGTTTATATTTTTCTTGGAGATGCGGGTGGAATTGGAATCAAACAGGAGCCAAGGACCCTTTTTGCCATGCCCTCAGCACTGGTGAGGCTGTGCTTTAAAAAGTGAAATAGAACAAACAGGATCCCCCCAAAGGAAACACTCCAGTAAAAACCCCAAACCAGCAAGGTGGCTTTAAAACGAAGGGATTTTATAGCCCCCTTTAGACATTGTGTGAGGAGATGAAGAGATGTGAACACTATGCTTTTGAAAAGGGGAAGATATCAAAGATTTATTTTGCTCTCTCCTGAAATCAGATTCTTTGAGATGCTGCAGCTGTACCCGAGCTGGCTAGAGCAGCCTGAGCTGTACCTTGCTTTTGAATCCAGCACAGCTGGCACTTCAGGAAACTCTCGTTTCCCATGGATACTCCAAAGTGCCTCAGCAACACACTTGAGTGAGGTCATGCAGCCACACAAACACCTGCCTAGTGCAGGACCTGAGGTGCTGGGTGAGTCTCCTCCCGTGATGTGGGGAGTGGATCATCCCATGGATCTGGGGTGTGGGGCACTTCCAGCCACCTGGGAGTTGAGAAGGGCTTGCCACTTGTTTGGAATCCCAGCTTGCTGGCATTAATGCTGCTCTCCTGCTGTCATTAATCCCTGCTCCTAGGCCCTTTATAATTTACAAAATATTCCAGCTAAACAGCCTGTTCATGGAAGGGGGAAGAGAAGGAGCTTTAATGTTCCCACGTGTTTGAAAAATAGGTGCTGGTTTGGGGTTTACTTTTTCAGCTCTCACCTGCATCACAGTATGGAAAGGAGGAAATTGGGCTGTAAGTGATTAATCCAGCTGCTTTTCCATTATGCTGGGTTCCAACTGGAGCTGGCAGTTGGGCCTGGGAAGGTATCACTGAAGTCCAAGTGGGAAATGAAAAGAGCCAGAAATGAAGGAGCTCCACAAGCAGAAGAAGGACAGCTGGAGAGGCAGGAACCTGCCTGAAATGCTGGGCACCAGCAGGGTGAGCCTGGCAGAGCCTGTTCAAACAGCCATGAAAGGCCAGAGTGAGGATGGTGAACTGGAATCCACCAGGCCCTTCTCTCCAGGCTTTCATCAGAGATGAGCCCCTACAGAGTGTTTCTGCACAGCCTGGAGTTTGGGACCCAGGTTGGATCACCCAGCTGATGGAACAGCAAGCAGATTTCCTGGCTGCCTTGTGTGAGCATGGACCTTGTGCTTTTCCTATTTCCCTGTGCCTTGTGCTTTTCCCATTCCCTATGCCTTGGTGCCTTGTGCTTTTCCCATTTCCCTGTGCTTTTCCCAGTCCCTGTGCCGTGGTGCCTTCCCAGTCTTGGTGATGCCTCGTGGCAGATGGAATTCCTCCTTCCAGGAATTCAGCCAGCTCTGGCTCTCCTGTGCACACCTTCTTGATGCACGTGAAGCTCAGGGCAGCGTGTTGGAGCAGGACAGGACATCTCCAGGAGACAGGGAGGGGATTCCAGGAGCTGGCTGATGGTTTCACTATAGCACACTCCAGGAGGCTAAAACATGTGGCTGAATGTTTGCCGAGTGGGCCTCAAAGCACAAAAGGAGGGGAGAGTTTCCTCCTCCAGCTACCCTTTTAAAACTAATTCCTTGTGCTGTTTCAGAGAAACGCTGCTGTGAGCAGCTCTGGTTGCCTGCTGCCAGTGAGCTTTCCCAGCACAAAAGAGAAAGTGAGAAGCATGTTAAATGCTACTTCACAGGAAAGAATTATTCCAATGCATTGTCTAAGTGCTCCTATCAAAGGTGCAATTAATGAAAATGCATTGACTCGACTCTTCTCCTGCACAATGCCCAGCTCCTTAAGCTTAGCAGGCAGCAAAGCCTGTGCTATGAAACAGATTTCCACTTCCTAATTAATAGCTTGATGATTTCTACAAGGTACAGCTCTTTGTTTGTGATTAGTGAAGCAACTGAAGCTAATGTTTGATGCTGAACAACACCTTCTCCCCACACTGTAATTTACACCAGGAAAATCTGTGTTTTTAGTTCTAATTTAAACACCCTCAGGATGGGCTTCAGTTGCTTTTACAGTGGAGGTTGTGGGCAAATGTGCATTTACCATTTTGAAATAAAGCAGTCCCCAGAGAGCAGGGCTGTGTGAACACTGCATCCTGAGACAGAAGTAATGCCTGGATCCCATTTTGGGCTGGGTTTGGAAGGTATTCCCCTGTGCAGCACCTTGCAGGGGGAGCAGCACCTGGTGCCTCTGTCTCCCTGCTTTTCCAAGGCCTGTAGTGGATAAAGCTGGGAATGCTCAGCCTGTGCAGGTGGATCCATACATGCAGGCAGCTTTATTTCAGGCTGCAAGCTCCAGGTTTTAGGAACAGCCTCGGGGCCTGCCTCCGGAGCTCCCCTGTAGCAGCTTTGATGTGACAAATGTAGCCATACACGTGCTGAGACAGAAATTAAAGGGAACAGGGAGATGAGTGAAAAAAAAGAGCCCTAAGCAGTGCTCGGGATGATGGATTGACTCAGAGCAAGACACCAGCTCCATGCCTGTGCAGCTGGGGCCGTGCTGGTGAGTAGGGAAGGCAGGGGACAGCTTGGAAAGGTGTCCTGTTCCCAAGGGACGGAGTCCCTGCAGCTCCTGGGGGATGGCTGCCACCTCTGGGGCCAGGCAGGGAAGGGCTGTGTCCCTTCCACAGGGCTTCCCAGAGCAGGCAGCATCTCTGGCCATGGCATCACGAGCTGTCCCTCCTGCCCAGGCACTCCCTGCCAGAAGTGGATTTGCCTCCAGCTGTGTTATCCCAAATTTATGGCTGAGTGAGGAATGTGCAGGGCTCGTTACCCGGATAAATGCTAAAGGCGTCGAAATAATGTATTTCATTTGTAAAAGTTCAGAATGAGAAACAGCTGATTTACAGGCAGACGGTGTTCTGGTCCCTTTTCAATATTTTTGCACGTAAATACAAAGGTCGACAAATGGAGCTTGTTTTTCCATGGAGACTACACCAGCTCTTGATTCTGTAAACCACAGAAGTTAATGTATTAAAGCAAATAATTTCTTCATTCATTGTAGCATTTTAATGACTCAGTGGTTTTATTTAAAGCTGGTTTTTTTAGCCGTCTTGGTTCCTTTCCATTCAGGTAGAATAGGCAATTCTCTCTGGCATGAAGCAGGCACTGCAACATAGTATGAAAAGATCTCTGTAATCTTAAAACACTGCAGAATATTCTTTGCACTAATCCTGTACCCAGAGTAAGATTCAAGTGTCTCATGGAAGGTCTTACTGATCCCTGGCAAGAGCTGCCTGACCCAGGAAAGTCACATTCCTCTTGGACACACCTCAGCATCATTTAGGGGTTCCAAGTTCTTCTTCAAGTTCTTTTTCATTGTTTAGCCTGAGGAAACACCAAGCAACCAGGCTCCCCTAGATTTTTCCATCATTCTTATTATTTAGGTAAAGCAAAAAAAATCTCTGATGTCTGGGTTTTATGGTTTTAGAGCCTTTATTTCAGTCTCTAAATTCAGGCTCACAGTCTCTACTTCAGTGTTGTGTTTCCAGTCTCCTGACTGCAAGTGACTTTCAGTGATTAAATAACCAGCCAGAGGTGTGGGGGCTCCATGGTTCTGGGATATCTGAAAAGACAGAGAAAGGAGGGAAATGCAAAAATGTCCCTCATTTGTCCTAGGAGGTGCAATATCCACCACTGCTGTTGCCAGGGGTGGGAACAGCTGGATTTCTGCTTTCCAGATGGGATGTGCAGGTGAAATAATCTCCATGGGGAGATTGTCAGATCCTTTTGCTGCCCTAATTTTTTATCAGTTGTACACGTGAATGCAAAGAGATGTATCCTTTTATATTTTCCCCCAAAAACTCTGAATTAGCCTATTACTTCTTTTGCTGATACATGTGATCTTTCCAAAATCCCTTTTTTGTCCTTTTGCGCTGTCCAGCACTCCTTAGCCAACCAAGGGAACAGCATAAAAAAGAAGGGAAAATTTGGACAGTGCCCCGCTTCACTTCCAGTAAGTTCAGCCTTTGACCTGCTGCAATCAGAGGTGAAAAATATGGCAGGATATTCCTTTTTTTTCCTTCTTCTTAGGCTGATCAGTCTTTGGCTTTAAAATTGTATGTGTGTGTTGTTCAGGCTCCTACAGCTGTCATTTAAAGCAAATATCTTCACGGCACAGCCTGCACGAGTGTCAAAATTCACAAATTTTTGGGAATTCTGCAAGGCTTGTGTGCTGAGAGGCTCTTTCTCAGCCCCCTCACGTGCAGGAATTTTGGGGCTGCAGATGCTGTGAGTTCTCAGTCTAAAATTAGCAACATTTTCCCATTAACAAGCAGGTATTTGCTTTTGCACGCAAACAAGACTGCAGAGCTACAGCACATCTGTGCACGTGTGAGAACTAAAGAGAGCTGATCAAGCAACAGAAACATTTTTATTTCCTGGGTTGAGTTTTCTCCTCATGTCTCCTACTTGCTTTCAAGGACACATCTTACACACACACAAAAAAAAGTCTAAATAGACAACCAGAAAGCCAAAAATTTGCAAAATTATTAGATGTCACTTCCAATAAGTGGGTGGCTGGGTCAGCAAATTCAGAGGCCAGCATGGGCCAAAATTGCTGCATAATCTGCATATGCATTTATATTGGTGTTCCTCCAAGTAATGTGTTGTCACTGAGAAGAAATGTGGCCTTTTCCAATGGCCAGCTGCTTCCCTGGAAAATATTATTTGTCAAATCTGAGTCTCAGCATTTAGCAAAAAGGAAAAACATGTTGTCCTTCTTTTGCAAATGTTGGGTCTCCAGCAAGCCTGGATGATTTGCAAGGGTTATGTAGGTAATAAATCCCCAAATCCCTAAATGCAGCCCCATCTGGCACTTCCCACTGGCCGGAGCAGGGGGGCAATAAAAGAAAAAAATCTAGAAATGGGAAAAGGAAGGAATAGCATTATAAACTTTCAAAGTCTTGAAAATAAAGTAATAATAGTCACAGTTTCGGCTTCCTGTCCTGTCCAAAGGATGTAAAATGTCCTGTGACCTAAGGCACTCATGTGGTGCTGTGTTTACCCTGTGTGAGGTCAGGA
Organism: Certhia americana; assembly: GCA_018697195.1. NCBI lineage: Eukaryota > Metazoa > Chordata > Aves > Passeriformes > Certhiidae > Certhia > Certhia americana. Next base: position 2,452,479 of record CM031857.1, on the reverse strand, counting down.
AGGGCACAACCATCTCCCAGAGGGATCCCAACCATCCCAACTTTGTCTTCAGCTGCAGGGAAATCCCCTGAATGGAAGGGATGGCAGGGTGCTCCCTGGAAGGTGTTCACTTTGTCCCCTTCTGAAATTGCCCAGCTGCTTTCCTTCCCCTGGCAGTTCACAGCCAGCACTAGGCTCCTCCTGGCCACATCCTGGAGTCAAGGGAGGCAGCTCTGAGCCTTCCTCTTCCCAAGGAGCCAGGGCAGCCCAAAAACCCTGGGAGAAGTGAGGGAATGTGGCCAACAGAGAGGTGTGGAGGGCAGCTGTCAGCTCTGAGAAGTGAAGATATTTTTATTTGGGGGAGAGTAGGGTTTTTTAAAAATTTTTCCTTGGATTAGATGGAAGGTGCAGCACAATTAACAAGGAGAAAAAAAGACAAGGGGCTGATGGAGTCCAGTGGAGGCCACAAAGGTGCTGAGGGGGTCTGAGGAGACACTGGAACACCTGGAACATGCAAGCACACACTGTGTGTATGTTAATGGTCTGCACAAACCCCACCCTCACATCCCTGAGTGCATGCAGAGTCTGTCAGGCAGATTAATACATTTCTGACAACCCTGTGACTCCTCAGCTGCTGTTGAGTTGGAATTTGCTCTGTGAATGTGCCATGGAGCTGCAGCAGCTGCTGGGGCAGGAAGGGCTTCACCACTTGGGAAGCGGAAATCAAAATGTTAAATAATTACAACCTCTTGCAGTCACACAGGCTGCAGACAAAGTTCTGACAGCAGCATGATGTTCTTTTCTTGCCTGATTTGATTTCTGGAGAGTCTGGGTTATTCTTTGGGATACAGCAATGTGCTGTGCTTTGTGTTCCACTTCCTGGGCTGTCAGAGGTCACTTGTTCCTCTCAGCCTTTGTGTTCCTCTCAAATCCTAAACCTGAGTGTTTGTCTGAGCCTTTGTGTTCAGCTCAAATCCTAAACCTGAGTGTTCCTCTCAAATCCTAAACATGAGTGTTCCTCTGAGACTTTGTGCTCAGCTCAAGTCCTAAACGTGAGTGTTCCTCTGAGACTTTGTGCTCAGCTCAAGTCCTAAATCTGGGTGTTCCTCGTAAATCCTCTCAAGCTGTGGGAGGCCAGGGATGGGGAGATAATGCTGTGGCCACGGGGGAGAAGGGAAAATCAGGAGAAAGCCCCTCTGCAGTGGTAGTACTGAGTGCCGGGTCCCAGCCTGCCTCTCCCCGAGCACTCAGGAGCTTCTCAGGTGGGAGGAAAGGGCAAAAACTCTCCTCGTACCTGGCTGAGGGATAGAAACCCAGTGAATTTATTCCTGAGACTCCGCAAACTCTCAGACTTCTCACACATCCCACGAGTGTGTGGATCATGGTTTCAATAACAGCAGATCCTTGGCTGTCGCTGCACTCCGTGCACGTTCCCTGCACAGCTTTGCAGTGGCAGTGAGGGGTTGCAGTGCAGAAAACCAGCTTTACAGCTTTTAAAAGCCACAGGTGAATGTGTGTTATCTCTCAGGAGGGCTTCTGTTGGCTGCAAGGCACAATTTGGGCAAACGAGTGTGGCTCAGCCTGCCTGTGGTTTAGGCTCAGTACCTCTGCCTGCATTTGTGGAGAGCTCTGGTGGACCTCGAGCAGTTGTGGGGAGGGAGTAGGGTGTGCACACTCCAAGGTATTGCCCAGACAGCAGGGAAGAGCCAGCTCTAGAGGAGGCAGCTGGGAAAGGAACTTGTGCATGCTCACACGTTCCCTTCAGCTGAGCTCCTGAGCATCCTGCAAGCCTCGAGGGAACAGCTTCCCTTGCACCTGGAGGCTTTTTATACAAACCCATCTGCACCAGGTCAAAATCGTTTTCATTTTAAGCAAATAGAGCTTTGTGACTTTTCAGAATCATGTGTCACTTTGGGCTCAGCTGCTTCAGTGTTTATTAGAAGGATCTCACAATCAGCTTTTTTTCAGGGGTATAAAATCACTGCGGGGAGTGATGCCCCAGACATTCCCTTCCAATTACCCTGAACTGGAAGACTCAATTGCTCTGAGTCATTTCACTCTGCAATGACTGTTTTCATGGATGTGATTTAAATTATGCCAAAGGTTTTTAATTAAAGTCACCCTTGTCATGCAAATATTTAATTTGGAGTGATATAATTTTAGCTATAAACCACTGCCTTGAGTTTTAGAAAAGGTTCTTTAAAATTCATAGGGGCGTTTTAGTACAACAGTGTGTTGGTTGTGACATGAGGTGTCTGTCAGTCATTCACTCCCAGCCTGGCTGCTGAGGCTGGAGAGGTGAAATTCCACCTCAGACTCTTCCAGAACAGCAGAGGTTGTTGCTAGACTTGTACCATTTCAGTGGAATGTGAGTAAAAGTAATATTTCATACAGCTGGGCTTGAAAAATGTCACAACTTTTCCTGAGCTGAGTCACCCCCCTGCAGGAAGAGAATTCTGGTTTTAGAGTTCAGCATTTTAAATAAGTGTTTTAATACAAGAACTTTCAAGAGTCACAGTCAACAAAACAAGCAGAAATAGCTGCAGACATCTTTCTTTTGTTTTTTTGTTTGTTTGGGGTTTTTTTCTGGCATAGCACTGAGATGGAGAAGCTGTAAGTGTCTGTCCTTTCAGTGAATCTGATTACAGAAAGTGATCCAGTGTTAAGCAGGAAGCCAGATTAAGTGGAGGTCTCTTCCAGCCTATGCTTCCTAAAATTGCATGATTTCAAAGTCATCTTCACAAGAAGTTACAGACCTGAGGATTCCCACATACTGAAAATCAGTATCTTGTCTTCTTTAGTCCTTGAAGGAGGTCCCTGTTTAACTCTTCCACGGTTCCTGCTGCATAATCCCCCTGCTCTGAGCCCGTGCTGTGTCCTGGGGAAAGGACAAAACAGGGGCCCTTGCTTTGGTCCTTGTTTCTTGGGAGGTTTGAGGATCATGAGATGGTTTGGAAGGGGCCTCAGAGCCCATCCAGATCCATTTTGCACCCTCAGTGGGCAGTAGGAGAGTGGGCAGTGGCTCCTGGACTGCTGCAAACCCAGCAGGAGTGACCTTGGATTGGAGGGTGCATGGCCCTCCTGTGGGGCTGGGGTGTCCCTCCCTTGGCACCCTGAGTGCCACCTGTGCCCAAAGGGGCCAGAAATCATTCCTGAGCACAAAGGGGTGTCACCTCAGCCGCTTCTCCCTCTCCCTCTTGTCAGCCCTTGTGCCAAAGGGCCCCCCTGGAGCACTTGGTGACATCCCAGTGACTTTCCTGCAGCCTGGCTGCTCCCCACAGAGGGTCACACCACCTCTGCCCTGACAGCCCCACAGCAAACCAACAGTGTGGGGGATGGAATTAAAAGCAAGCTGTCAGTCCCTGGGTGGCTTCTTAAAAATAGGTAAATGGAGCAGCAAAGGCAGCAAGCACCTCAGAGAGAACTTTGCTGCTTTTCACCTTCTTGCTGGGAATGCTGATGAGGGCTTTTCTGGGGAGGATGGGGGCTGTAAACAAAAATGTTCCTGTGGCTTTTGGCTGTGAAATTGCAGTGAGAGAGAGCCGAGAAGATTTCTGGACATGTTTCTGTTCAGCTCGAGGATTCTTTCTCTTTTTTTGCAGCCAAGTTTAATAGTCTCTGCCTACCTAAGGCGTGTTTAGACACACAGCATAACCAACCATGCTTCCCAAAAATGTTCCTGGTCAGGAGGAGAGCAGGACAGCACGCCTGCAGGAATGTGTGGCTGCACCCACACGAGGGAGGGGATGCTTCTTGCAGGCTTCACTCCAGGGATTTCGTGTAGCTCAGGAAATCTGGTCCTCCCTTTGCTTTGAGGCAGGAGCCTGCCTTTGCTTCACACTGCTCCCGTTTCCAGGTGGCCTCTGGGACAAGAGCAGAGAACGTGCTCTGAACAGATGTTGGTATCTCTAGAGGTGCTTTAGGAAGCAGAAAACCTGCAACAATGTTGGGTTTTGAATGTCTACCAGCAAGGCAGAGATTCCCAGGATAAAACCAGAGGTGCCCTTTGGTCTAATCAAAGGTTAATTGAGTCTGCACTGTCAGCCAGGCTGAAGGAAGCGGAGCAGGATTTTAGAGAGCAGCATCAAAAAGCCCCATTTAGTGATCTGCAGAGCCTGTCAGCTGCTTGACAGGAGTGAGCTGAGCTCTTTTTAAAACAAGCTTCTCTTATTAATAATGCTTCTTGGTTTCTCTAATTATCTGCTCATTGTTCTGCAGAAGACTAAGCACTCTTAGCGTTCCAGCTAAGAAATCAGAGTCTGCTGGTGTACAGCTATGTAATGTCACAGGAGCTGACCCCAGCACTGCTTGTCACAGCTGGTGTCTCCCTCTAGGCCAGCCCAGGCCCCATCTGCCTCTCCAGACACAGCACACGAGCTTGACTCCCTTTCTATGCATCTCACAGCATCCTCTGGTGAAGCAGTCAGCTGGGTTGTTGCTTTGACGCTCTCTCTGTCCTCCCAGAAACGCTGGAGATAAAATGACAGATATTTCAAACAAACCAGGGCTTTGGTTTGCAACAGAAAGCAAGAGAAGCTTTTTTACTTATTTTTCCCCCAGAGAAAGGTAACAGCAGCACTTCGTGTGCTCTTGTCCTCCCCTGTGCCTCTGGCAAGCCAGGTGAGGGAATTAGAAGGTGATGTTGAAGGTGACCTTTGCCAGAACAAGAATTGTCCCCATGTCTCACTGGCCCAGACAGCTCTCCTTGGCTGGAATTGGCAGTCAGTTCTCAAGGCACTGGTTACCATTCCCCTCAGCACAGGACCCCACTGGCCTCTGACACACAGCTCTGAACATTTTTTGATTTTCATGCCTGTTGGGGCTGCTTGCCTCAATTCCAGTGCAATGTGTCCCTGTGCTGAGGGGTAACGTGACCTTTAGAAAAGGAGGATGAAACATTTGGGGTTAGAGGTTGTGGTGTTTGCATGGAATCCAAGGTTTTCTGGTTATTGCTCACTCCCTGAAGCCAATAATTGTTTGCTGTCCATCCAAGCATTTCAGAGGTGCTGCACTTCCAGTGCCTTTAGCTCATCTGTTATCCCAGAATCCTGGCACAGTGGGGTTGGAAGGGACCTCTGGAGACCACCCAGGTCCCAAAACAGGATCACCTGGGGCTGGTGACACAGGTATTCTGGAATTTGGGATTTTGGGATGTCCCCAGAGATGGAGACTCCAGGCCCTCCCTGGGCAGCTGTTCCAGGGCTCTGCCCCCCTCCATGGATAGAAGTTCTTCCTCAGGTCGAGGTGGAACTTGTTGTGTTTCAGTTCATGGCCACTGCTCCTCACCCTGGCACCACTGAGCAGAGCCTGGCACCATCCTCTGACTGCCCTCAGGGATATTTGTGTGGAGTGATGGGATATCTGTGTGGGTTCATGGGATATCTGTGGGGACTGGTGGATCCCCTCTCAGCCTTCCCTTCCCCACACTGACCAGGCCAAGGCTTGGTGAAGCCCTCGACAATTGTGTGCTTTTGGAGGAGGAGTTTGGATTTTCCTTCTGATGGGTCTATGACCATGAGTCAAACTCGCTCTGAAATGTAAATCCATCCTTTTGCTTACTGTTGTTCCATTCTCAAAGTCTTTATTTCTGGTTTTTATCCATTTTTGAGATGGTTTTTAGCAAATGTACTCAATCCAAATCAGATATAAGCAGTAATTTGCCACTACCATTTCTTACATCTGGAGTGACAGCAGTCCCTTCCTCATTTGTGTCACTTTGCCACCCAACACTGTTGTGTTCCAGCACCTCCTACACCAAATCAACAGGAGTCCTGAAATTATTCATACATTTACAGCCTGAGACTCTCTCTTCTCACCTTCGGGTAAAAGCTCCCTTTAGGCTAAATTGAGGGAGTCGATTTTTCACATTCTCATTCTCACATGGACAAATCCTTGATTGGTGTTATTTGCTTCTGAAGAGTGCTTGCTTTAGGCTGGTGTAGTTTTTCTGGTAACAAACAAGCATGGACCATCAGTGCACCCGGAAGGTGATTTCTAAATGTGTCCTGAACAAATACTTCCTAAATATGTTTTTGTTCTTTGTGTCTTGACACGTGCAAATCAGATTTGCCAATGATGGTTTCTCCTCTGGCAATTGGGCAAATGTAACTTGCACAATGGTCAGCCCCAGTAAAGGTGTGATGGGATCATTATCTGCAATAATTATTGATGCTTAGGATTTAGCAACCAGGGTGTCTGGCATTGCTACTTGGCTGCAAGGGGGAAGAGTATAATCCACTAATAATTGTCATTATCTGTCTGTTGCAAATAAAAATGTCTCTTTCCTTTGGCAGAGCTCTGTTGTTCCATCCACTGTGATTAGAGATGCTTTCCAAGCATTTTCTGAGAATCAGACTGTGATTTTAACAGACTTCACTTCTAAATTTATTTCTGCTCGTCTTCATTCATTTTGCATATAGTATAACTATGGAAATAATTTGAAAAAAGAACTGATCTACAATGGTTACATGGGTATTACCAGAACAATTCTCAGCAATTCCTGCTTCACTCCTTCCCCCCTGCCCTACCCTGCAGCTCTTCCAGCAGGTGTTGCTCCCTCTGTGTGATGTCTGATTTTAGCAGTGTGGGCTCGAGGTGCTCTGGGTGTTGACACAGAGGTTACAGATACAGGAGCTTTCACTCTGGCCTTGGCCAGAAAGAGAAGTGTGAGCAGGAGACACAGGTGAGCAGTGTGTGGGTGAGGACTTGGGGCAGCACTTCTAAAAGAGGCCAGTTCACCTCCCTGCTTAATTCCAGGGAGAGATGAGGACATTTGGACCAGTTCTGCTGCTCTGAATGCTCCCAGGTGTAAATGGATACAAGGCAAAGAAAGGCCATTCCTGGACAGAAAAAAAGGCCATTCCTGGACAGAAAACTGCCCTTTGGGGAGGCTTTGGCCCATCTCCTCTCCCCCTGGCCCAAACTTTTGCTGAACACAGATGCCAGGGCACAGTGGGGAACCTCAGGCATCGCCCTGAGTGTTCCAGGAGGGTTCACACGGCCACACAAATAATTCTCAGGATTTCTCTGGAAAGCAGGCTGCATTTCCAAGCCACACCCTCCCTTTTCCTTCCATAGCTGTTGTATCCAATTCCTCTGGAATGCAGCACAAACCCAAATGTTCACACACACTTTGGAAATCTCTATGTGGTCTTGTCCATGACACCCTCTCCTAAGCTTCTTTCATGTTAGCAAAAAGTTTCTTTTACCAAGTTTCCCAAAATCTTCTTCCTGCACTTGCCAAGGCAATTATAAATAATACATGAGATTTCCAGTGATGGAAAAGTAGAAAATGATCAGTTCAGGTCCATCCTCAAAGGCCAGTTAGAAGAAGAAGCACAGTAATAAGGGGCTGACACATCTCACTCTCAGTGCAAATGCAAAGCTGCACCTCCCATCTGAGGGCAGACATTATCCCCCCATGCTTCCCTTGGAAACAGGAAACCTAAGGGTCCTGTCCAGAATGCAGATTTCTCCACACATCCTCCAGTCAAAACAATTATTCCTGGCTCTCCCTCACACTGCAGACCACGTGCCCTTTGCCAGGTGGATGCTGCACTCACCTCCAGGTGGATTTCTGTCACCAGTGCTGCCAGTACATCACTTGGGTATCCTTGGGCTGAAGTGTGCTGCATTCTGCTCTCTTTCAGACTGAGTCCTTGGAAGTTTTTTGTTCCTTGGCATGTGTTGTTCCGGGGTTTTTATTCCACAACCAGTTTAAATGCAATGTGTCCCTTGTCCGAGTTAATTACATGCTTGGGCTAATGACTCATTGCTCCAGGCTCTTGAGTGGGGAGTGTGGCCAGTCATTGATGCACTGGCCATTTTACTGCCTTTGAGCTGAAGTCTCCATCCAAAACCTCCAAAGTGGGACTTTCACCAGCCAGCTGAGACCCAGGCAAAATCTCTTTTTATGTGAAACTGCCACTGAGTTCAGGAGGATGAGGTGTTGGGCAAAGGAGCCAGCTCAGAGTCCAGGGAGTTATACCAGTTTTGGTGTGACATCAGGGGAGCTATATCAGATTGGTATCAGTGTGATATCAGGGGATTTAGATTGATATCAGTGTGATATCAGGGGA